>JAHRHZ010000014.1:27562456-27578676 GCA_024137785.1 Ginglymostoma cirratum
GGGTTTCTGATGAAGGGTTTAGGCCCGAAACGTCAAGTTTTCCTGCTCCTATGATGCTGCTTGACCTGCTGTGTTCATCCAGCCCCATGCTTGTTATCTCGGTAGCCCAAGTTTATTGAATGGACCTTGATAAATCATTTGGCACAAACTAGCCTAAACAATGAGCCTAAAACATGTTTACACATGTGACGATACTGTGGCTTTGTGAGGAATATTTTGTCATTTTTTTGAACAAATATTTTAAGACAGAGGTTTTGTGCTGCCTATTTGTTATAAAGTTAACAGCTTGTGAGGCTTTGGAGCTTTTTTCCCAAAATCAGAACAATAGAAGCAGCCTAAATGAGTGAGGTCAAGCTCCCACAGAGTGAGGATTTTTAATTTAAACTTTTCAGTAGTAGTTATTGCTGGGGTCTTGAAGCTGGTTTGAAATCCGCAGCATCCCTCACCTTGCTGGTCGTTCTCTCAGAGTTTTCTCTTGATGTTTTTCTTCCTGGACTGGAGAATTTCATGTAAGATAATCTATTTTACTGAACTTGCCTTTGGCATTATGGGATGTTATCATATTGGAACAGTTACTGTTCAGTAGTTAAATAATCTATTATTCTGTTAAGTTTTCCAATAGAGTTAAGTTATTCCAATTTCTTATTTCTTTTATTGTATTTTAACTGTAGTGTTTGAACAAAGTGGGTTTTGCTTCCAGACTGGCAGTTTGACCAATCGAATTGCATCCACAATGCAATGCCTGGCACCAATATATTTTGAGGGGGATTGGTCTGGTCCGTAACATGGTTTAAAAAAAGTGTGTAGAAATTTTTTCCCAACTGTCCTTGGGGCCTGGCTGTAAAATGTGCATAACAAAGTTCATTTTTTGTTGAAAAGTAGCAGGTAACATTCACACCACTTGATGTTGTCTCAAACAACAAAAATCCAGTCACTTTTTCATGACCAACTCTACCTCCATCAACATTTTGAGTCAGATTGGGGTGGGAAATGTCATCATTCAGCAAACACTTCATTAGATTGGCTATATTAACTCCATGGCTACGAGAGTGGGCAGAGACTGAGTGTGCTGTGGTGAGCGGTTTACCACCTGACACTTCAAAGATTCTTCAACATCTATTTTCTGCGTAAATACACTTACTAGCTCAGCAGATTTTCTTTTTGACCTAATGCTCCACCTTGTGGCAGAATTTGGAAATTATTTTAATATTAACTGATTTTTTTTCCTGGATTCCCAAAAGTGCACTGGAAGGCAAAATGATGAATGATCACTGACTTGAAATGCTAACCGCTGTTTCCTCTGTAGATGTTGCCTGATGTGCTGAACATTTGTAGCATTTTCTTTTCATATTTCAGATTTCCAGAATCTATGGGAATTTATTTTTAAAATCAAAGATGCTGATGTTGGGGACTATTGCTTTAGTCAATCCATTATTAACTTTTAATGCCACCTGAAATGAACCAGATTGGTTGAACATTGGTTCTTTGAGATGGTTGAGTAGACACATCCGTTCTACATTTTTGACTGAAGATCAGTTGGTCTATCCCACTCATTTTGGCCTCTAGCATGGTTGAGGATAAGATATTCATGGGTTCCTTCTTCTGATAGTTGTCTGGTCGTCATCCATCATTCCTGGTTGGATACATAGGACTAACTGTATTGGTTGTGGATCTGCTTAATTCCGTGTACAGCTCACAAAGTTGGTGTTTAGAATGCCCCGGGATGCATCTTCATTAGACTCACACATCTTTCTAAGTTATGCTTTGTCTGCTCCAGCAATGCTTTTCCACTATTGTTAATTATTTACAACAAATTATTACCTTTGACTTAACACTGAAAATGAAGTGTTGATGGGCAAACAATGAAAGCAGAAAAGAAAATTCATGTCAAAGTTTGTAAACAGTTCTTGAAGTTAGATGGTGACAAAATCATTTTACACGAAACCACAAATGTAGAAGTAGAATCTGATGTTATATTTTGAAAAGTATGTCAAACTGTCAAGTACCAATTGCTTAGAGAAGCATTGTGCTGGCTTAGATATTATATAGATAATGAGTTGGCCAGTAATTCAGAACCATCTCTGCTGACTTATTCCCATTGTAGCACTTGACTCACAAAATCATCACAATATTCTCCCAATTTCATATCTAAGTTGGTTCATCAAAGCTGTCATTAAATGTGAGATGCAGTTAAGTGCTATAATTGAAAAGCAAACATTCAAAATTTATACCGCATAGCACTTTTGTCAAATATGTGCAGGATATAAGTCACGCCATAAATGAGCTTTTAAGACGAACAGTCCTGCTCCCACACATTAATGCAAATTTATTTCAGTGGATCTTAACATGATGCTGTGGAGTAAAATAGATGGCAGTGAATCAATAAAATGAAAGCAGAAGCACTGCAAAAATGTTGGAAGCATCTGTGGAGAGAGAATAAAGTTAGTGCTTTAGGTAAGAAGTTAAGGTTTCCATAGTATTACCAGATCATAGGGCTGTTTTCTGATTTGAGAGGATCAATTGATGATGGCTTAACCTGTGGGTCACTGGATCTCAGGCAAGGGTAGAAGCTGAGAAGGAGTATCCTTCATAGTAACCTCAGCCTATGTGGGAATTGAACCCACATTGTTGGCATTACTCTGCATTATAGAACAGCTAGCCAGCCAATAGAGCTAATGTTTCAAGTCCAGTATGACTCCTCTTCAGAATTGAAGACACGTGGAAATAATTCATGCTGTTGAGAAAGGTGTGAGACATAAATTAAACAAAATAGGGTCAGGGAACGGTTAGTGGGTGAGGGAGATTAGAAATCAATGGTACCATGAACAAAAGGTAAAGGGACTTACAATGGTTGTAGAGAAGAAATAAAGCTTTGACCCAGAAGAGGTGTTAATACAAGACTAAAAGTCAGCTCTGACTGAAAGCAAAAAGATGAAAACAAGTTACAGACACTTCAGGAAAGAAGTATTAAAATAGAGGTCATGGCCCATGTTTATTGAAGTTGTTGAATGCAATGTTGTGTTCAGTGGACTATAATGAGCCTAATCAGAAAAAGAAATGCTATTTCTCCAGGTTGAATTGGTCTTTACTGAAACACTGCAGCAGGTCTGGAACACAGTGCGAGCATGAAAGCAAGGCAGGTACTGAAATAGCAAGTGATCAGAAGGTTCAGGTTATGTTTGTAGACTGAACAGAGGTTGACTGCAATGCAATCACCCAGTCTGTATTGGGCTCTCAGTATGGAGTAAATTGAAAGCTGTGTAAATAAATCACTATTTCACCCGGAACAAATGTTGTTTGGGCCCTTGAGGATGGATGAGGTAAAATAGCAAATATTACACCTCCTACAAATGCATGGGAAGGTGCTATGGGAGAGTTAGGAGGAGAGCGGTATGTCCTGGAGAGAATAATCCCTTTGGAATGCTGACAGGGAAGAGGAGAGGCTGATGTGTTTCATACTGAATTTGACAGAAATAATGGAAGATGAAGTATGATGGGTGGAAAGTGAAGACAGGGCAACGCTACTATGGCTTTGTGAGGGAAAGGAATTGGACATAGCTGAGCCCTGTTGACAACACTGGGGGGGGGGGGGAGAAGGGGGGGACGCGCGGGAGGGATTTGGATTATCCATAGTTAAGTAAGGAAGAAGGACATGTCAGAATCCCAGTTGCTGGAAGAAGCATTATCAGGAACAAAAGTGACAGAAAGAGAGAAGCTGGGAGAATGATATGGAGTGCTTATAGAAAGCAGGTGAGAGAAAATGTTGCCAAGGTGCCTGCAGCAGTCAGGGGGACATGAATTGACAGCCTGGTCTGCATCTCTAATTATAATTTCCACTGGAGCCAAGCATATGCCAAGCAGCAGAATTGTGACATTGATAGTAAGTGGTTTTGTTTGACATGGATCAAGCCAATCAAGTTATTTATTTATTAACTGGAGTAAATACTACAGATGTTGGAATTGCAGCTCTGAAAAGGTCACACTCGGCTTGAAATGTTAATTCTATAGAGGTATGTACCAGCAAGAGTTATCACAGATACGTTATAGTTCAGCAGGAGATCATTTGACCCATTGTCTGAAAGGAATTCGGAAATACCCAGATTGGCCTGATTTCCTCAGAAGAAAATGCCTACTAAGGTCAATTTTCTGTTTTGGTTTTGTAGGAGCTACTGGGTGAGGAGACAAGATGTTTCCATCATCATATTCTGGAAGGGTCCACCATCATATTCTGAGGAAGGGTCACCGGACCTGAAACGTTAACTCTGTTTTCTCCATCACAGATGCTGCCAGACCTGCTGAGCTTTTCCAGCAATTTTGTTTTTGATCATATTTTGGACCTTCAAACCAGTTGCAATAAAAACAACACAACAAAAAAACAGCCTACTCGCTGTCATCCCTGCACACACTCTCCATGCCCCTCCATGTCAATGTATTCCAGTCCACCCATAACACCTCATCACATTCATGCTAAGCTTGGAGCTTCTATGCCCTCTGAGCTAGCAGGTACTCAGCACAAGCCAACAATACCAATGATAATGTCATGTATGAAACAAAACTTTATAAGAAGTAATATATTCAAAGCTTTCTGAAAAAAAATCTGCTTTTACTACAGCCCTATTAAGGTGTCATCAAGCTCTTAAAGCAACAATAACAGAAACTGAAAGCACTGTATCCTGTGTAAATAGTCAAAAATTGAAAAAAGATCTGAGAAAAGTACAAAGCAAAAATGCATACCATTGGGTGTAGCTGTTCAACAGGCTAGCGAATGCCTGAGCTTCCAGATAACAATGCAAAAAGGTCTATCACTGAATGCCAGATAACAAGCATGGGGCTGGATGAACACAGCAGGTCAAGCAGCATCATAGGAGCAGGAAAACTTGACGTTTTGGGCCTAAACCCTTTCTCTGATACAATTATCACTGAATGCCAGCTCCTTATTCTACTTGTAGCATCAGCAGTGGCCAATTGACAAGCAGCTCTTTGACACACAAGCTCCTCTTGCAGATGGAATCAAATCTTGTCTCATACTCAAACAAAACAGGGATAAACTGGGAAAGCTAGAGTTCATCCTTGAAATTTACACTTTACGTAAAATCCAGAGACCTTTCTCTTAATCTGTAGCTACTTCAAGTTGCTATTAAAGGCAGCTGCTAGGAGATCTGATAAAAAAAAATTATTTACCAATGAAATAATATTGCTCCCATTGTTTCTAACTCCTCAGAATACATGCCAATAGAATACAGTTAGCTGGTCTTGAAGGTCAAATTTTCAAGGTACGAAGGCTACATGCTGCCAAATGTTGGGATATTCCTGGTTTAAAGAATTTGTTGGCAATCATATTTCAATGTTAATCAATGACAATGGAGTTTTGTTTTACTAAGAAACACAATTGAAATTATGGTCATAAATCAGAAACATCAGAAAGATAAACTTAAAATATAAATGGGATTGTGTAGCAGATGAGACTATAAAATAAATAGCTTGGAAGGTTTCTGCCACAATTACAAATGGCAGCTGAATTTTCTTTTGGTTTTTATTTCATACTCTCCCTCCCCGTACTGTTATTTTTGTTTACTTTGAAAATCAATTTAATTACTTTATGCAGTGCTGGATTAACAATAAAGAATCCATAGTTGCCCATGATGTATTGTTTTCCTCTTTAAATATAGGCAATATATTTTCATCTTCATTTAGTATCCAGCAACCTGCTCCTAAAACTGAAAAGAATGCGGAAATACCTGGCAAGTCAGACACAACCTGTAGAAAAAGACATAACATTTCAGGGTTGACAGCTTTTCGTTAGAACTGGAAAGAGTTAAAGATACGTCAGGCTTTATGCAAATACAGAAGAAAAAGGCGTAGTCATTGGAACAAAAGGAGAAGACTGTTACAGACAAAAAGGGAAGAAATGTTAAATGGAGATGGGTAGTTACAATGATTAGCTCCTTTGTTTTGCTGACATTGATGGATTGTTGACGTGACACCATGCCACTAAGCGTTCAATCTCTTCCCTGGATTCTGTCTCATCCTTGTTTGAGATCTGACCTAATGGTGGTGTCATCAACAAAGTTGTAAATGGAGCTAGGGTGGAATTTGGCCATACAGTCGTGACTGTGTAAGGAGATGGTGGTGGAAGTGGTACCATGGAAAACTGACAGGCACCCCACTACTATCTGCCGTTTTCAGGGGATCAGCTTTTACAACAAGCCTGCCTACAAATAGGGTTTCTTGTTAACAAGGTTCCAACTAAATTGATCTCCTGTTTGTAGCCTGAGGGGTACTGTGCAGGCCTTATTCTGTATTAAGTACAGAGTTTGAGCAGCTGAGCAAAAGATATTAAACAATTCTGCACATTGAAGAAATTGGACACAAATTGTTTTTAAAGAGATCAATGTTTAGAGAGTGCATTCTGGGAAAGGGGATACAACATTGTCGCATAAATCTCCATGTGGCCTTACCTAAAATCTTTTCTTTATACAGAAAAAGACCCTACTTTTTTCGGAAAAGTCTCTAGCAATTCACTTAAGAATGGCTGTGACTGTTGAAAAGGCAAACAAAACACTGAGGGCACAGGCCCTGCACATACAGTACCAGCTATTTGCACTAAGGGTGACACAGAAGAGATCCTCACTCCAGCCTCCTCTACTCCCTTTGACACTATTTTGGTGCACATGGTGTTGAGTTGAGAGATTGGTCAAAAACCAAACATTGTCTCAAAATAGCAGCTGACAAGAACAGGATTTGGAGATTGCTTGACAAGGAGTCACTTAGTCTTGGTAAAACGAGCAGTGAAATACAATTATTGGCAATTTTAGGCAATTTTAAAGTTGAATTTTTAGACTTCAAGTGGGTCGTAAGAGCATTACACATTTTCACTCATCTCTGCTAGCTTGATTCATAATGAGGTAATAGGAACTGCCAACACGAGTCTGAGATAACAAGGTGTGGAGCTGGTTGAACACAGCAGGCCAGGCAGCAACAGAGGAGCAGGAAAGCTGATGTTTCGGGTCTGGACCCTTCTTCAGCAATGGGAGCGGGGAAGGGGGCTCTGAAATAAATAGAGAGATGGGGAGGCAGTGATAGAAGGTGGATAGTGGAGCAGATAGGTGGAGAGAAGATGGACAGGTCAAGGAGGCAGGGATGAAGCTAGTAAAGGTGAGGGTAGGTAAGGAGTTGGCATGGGGGTTGGTCAGTGAGGATGGAGGGGCGGACAGGTGGGAAGAAAAACAGACAGGTCAAGGAGGCGGAGATGAAGCTAGTAGTTTTCAGCCAGCTAGCCAGTTTTCAGGTGGCATCGTTGTGACACTGGAGGAGGCCCAGGATGGACCCAAAAACTGGAGGAACAGCACCTCTTTTCCACCTTGGAACCCTACAACCCAATGATCTCAATGTGGGCTTTACAAGCTTCAAAATCTTCCCACCTCTGATCTCATCCCGAGACCAGACCCCCTTACGTCCCCGCCTCCTTGTCCTGTCCGCCTTCTCTCCCACCTATCCGCCCCTCCCTCCTCACTGACCAACCCCCACCCCAACTTCCTACCTACCCTCACCTTTACGAGCTTTATCCCCGCCTCCTTGACCTCTCCGTCTTCTCTCCACCTATCTGCTCCACTATCCACCTTCTTTCACGTCCTCCTCCTCTCTATTTATTTCAGAGCCACCTTCCCCTCCCCCATTTCTGAAGAAGCGTCCAGGCCCGAAACGTCAGCTTTCCTGCTCTTCTGATGCTGCCTGGTCTGCTGTGTTCATCCAGCTCCACATCGTGTTATCTTTTGATTCATAATGAGTTAACCCACAGAATTGTTTCAGTGCAAAAGGCCATCAGCTCACCATACCGACACCACCTCGCCAAATTAGCATTTCCTTCAGTACCATTCAGCTTGTAGCCCTGCACATTCATTCTTTTCCTTACTTCTACCACTATCTCAAGCAGTGTATTTCAAAACTTAACCCACTCACTGCATGAAACATCTTGTGTAAATTTTTTTTGCCAATTCTTTTAAATCTGTGCTCTCCCACTCTCCAATTAGAGAAAAAGTCTTAGTGACATCACAGGAAAACCATGAGCTGCTGTTAAGTACTGTGTTTCAACTCCAGTAATTTTGAAGTAAGTAAATTTCTAAATTAGCAAGGAAAGAGAATTTATAGGGATGGGAGAAGGAGCCAATTTGTGCATAAGGACAGAGAGTTTCTACATTTTACTTTGACTTTACTCTAGAGATCCGTCAGTTAAATAAATTTTCTTTAAAGTATAGTAAGGAACTTAAAAGTATATTAAGTTACGGCAGGGCAGCTCAGCTAAGGAGAATACCTGTCCTGTAGCACACGGAAAGTATTTCACTTATGGATTTCTTGTGAAGTAGACGAGCCCATGTGTATGGAGCTTCGAGGTTCAGAACTCAATTGGCAGGTAAAGTCACTTAGGTGCATCTATGAGGTAACTATGTGAGTAGTGTGTTCAGAGAGGTTATCACACTGGAAGTTAAAGGCATGCAAAATGGATGACCACCATGTAGTTCAAAAGAAACAGGTTGTGCAGAAGTCCCCAGAGGCACTGCTCACTATGTCCTTTTCCATTCTGGAAAGACCATCCTTGGCAGAGTGCAGCAACAGCCAAGCCCATAGCACCATGGATTACCCACATCTATAGAAGGAAGGAGTGAAAGGTCAGTTTTAATAAGAGAACAGACGAATGTTTCTGCACTATCAATGTGATTTGGGGTGAAGTTGTTGACATTCTCACCGAGCAAGTGGGTTTGGTTGCAAACGTTTCATCACCCTGCCAGGTAACATTGTCAGTGCGCCTCCGGTGAAGCGTTGGTGTTCTGTCCCGCTTGTTATTTATATGCCTCAGTTTGTTGGGGTTTTTGGTAACACTGCTTGTTCCACTTCTCAATGGCCTATACGCCAGGACTAATTCAGTGTGTTTGTTGACAGAGCTCCAGTTGGAATACCAGGCCTCCAGGAATTCCTTGGTGTGTCTGTTTGTCTTGAGCAAGTATGGCTGTCCCAGTCGATTTTGTGTCCCTTGTTGTCCACATGTAGTGAGACAAGTGAGAACTGGGTCATGTCTCTTAGTGGCTAGTTGGTGTTTGTGCATCCGTATTGTCAGTTTTCTTCCGGTTTGGCCTACGTAGTGTTTCTCACAGTCCTTGGATGGTATTTTGTATTTTACACTGGTTTTGTTGGTTTTGGGTACAGGATCCTTTACGTTCATCAATAGCTGCTGTAGAGTGGTTGTTGGTTTGTGGGCTACTCTGATCGTGGGAGCTCTGAGTAGTCTTACAGTCATCTCTGATACGTCCTTGATGTACAGTCGGGTGATTAGTGAGTCTGGTTAAAGGGAGATGGTGCGAGAGAAACACTAATTTCAAATGCTCACAAAGAAAAGACACACATGATGTGCCAAATGGCTTCCTTCTGCACTGTAACAATTCTCAGACAGAGAAGCAGTATTTCAAATTTATTGCATGCTGTGATAATATACAAGTTTAGAATATAGAACAGTACAGGCCCTTCAGCCAATGATATTGTGCCGACCTATTATCCTACTCTAAGATCAAACTACCCTACATTTTACTATCATCCATGTGCCTGTCCAAGAGTTGCTTGAATGTCCCTAATGTATCTGACTCCACTACCACTGCCGGCAGTGCATTCCACGCACTCACCACTCTCTGTGTAAAGAACCTACCCCTGACATCTCCCCTTTACTTTCCTCCAATCACCTTAAAATTATGCCCCCTCGTGATAGTCATTTCCGCCCTGGGAAAAAGTCTCTGGCTATCCACTCTACCTATGCCTCTCATCATCTTGTACACCCCATCAAGTCACCTCTCATCCTTCTTCACTCCAATGAGAAAAGCCCTCGCTCCCTCAACCTTTCCTCATAAGACCTGCCCTCCCATCCAGGCAGCATCCTGGTAAATCTCCTCTGAATCCTCTCTGAAGTATCCACATCCTTCCTATAATGAGGCAACCAGAACTGAACACAATATTCCAAGTGTGGTCTAACCAGGGTTTTATAGAGCTACAGCATAACCTCGTGGCTCTTAACCTCAATTCCCCTGCCAATGAAAGCCAACACACCATATGCCTTCTTAACAACCCTAACAACTTGGGTAGCAACTCTGAGGGATCTATGGACGTGGACCCCAAGATCCCTCTGTTCCTCCACACTACCAATAATCCTGTGATTAGCCCTGCATTCTGCATTCAAATTCGACCTTCCAAAATGAAACACTTCTCACTTTTCTGGGTTGAATTTCCATCTACCAATTCTTTGCCTGGCTCTGCATCCTGTCAATGTCCCGTTGCAACCTACCGAAGCCCTCCACACTATCCACTAGTCCACCGAACCTCTGTGTCATCAGTAAACTTACTTACCCACCCTTCCACTTCCTCTAAGTCATTTATAAAGATCACAAAGAGCAGAGGTCCCATAACAGATCCCTGCGGAACACCATTGGTCACCAAGCTCCAAGCTGAAAACTTTCCATCTACTACCACCCTCTGTCTTCTTTTGGACAGACCACCCTGTATCCAGGCAGCCAAATTTCCCTGAATCCCATGCCTCCTTACTTTCTGAATGAGCCTACCATGGGAACCCTATCAAATGCCTTGCTAAAATCCATATACACGACATCCACTGCTCAACAATCAAATGTGTTTTGTCACATCCTCAAGGAATTCTATACAGCTTGTGACGCATGACCTGCCCCTCACAAAGCCATGCTGACCATTTCTAATCAGACTGAGCTTTTCCAAATAATCATAAATACTGTCTCTCCGAATCCTCTGCAATAATTTGCCAACCACAGGAGAAAGACCGATGGGTCTGTAATTCCCAGGATGAGCCCTACTCCCTTCCTTGAACAAGGGAATAACATCTTCCACCCTCCAATCATCTGGTACTACTCCAGTGGACAGTGAGAATGCAAAGATCATCACCAAAGGTGAAGCAATCTCTTCCCTCGCTTTTTGTAGCAACCTTGGGTATATCCCATCTGGCCCAGGGGACTTATCTATCCTGATGTTTTTCAACATTTCTAGCACATCCTCCTTGCTAACATCAACCTGTTCCAGCATATCAGTTTGTTTCACACTGTCCTCACAAACGTCAAGGTCCCTCTCACTGGTGAATACTGAAGCAAAGTATTCATTAAAGACCTCCTCTGACTCCGCATACAAGTTCCCTCCACTATCCCTGATCGGTCCTACCCTCACTCTGGCCATCCTCTTGTTCCTCACGTAAGTATAGAATGCCTCGG
Source organism: Ginglymostoma cirratum (assembly GCA_024137785.1). Taxonomy (NCBI): domain Eukaryota; kingdom Metazoa; phylum Chordata; class Chondrichthyes; order Orectolobiformes; family Ginglymostomatidae; genus Ginglymostoma; species Ginglymostoma cirratum. The sequence goes on from JAHRHZ010000014.1 coordinate 27,573,727, forward strand.
GGTTTTCCTTAATCCTACCCGCCAAGGTTTTTCATACCCACTTCTAGCTCTCCTAAGTCCATTCTTCAATTCCTTCCTGGCTACATTGTAACCCTCTAGAGCCCCATCTGATCCTTGCTCCTCAACCTTAAGTAAGCTTCCTTCTTCGTCTTGACAAAATGTTCCACAGGTCTTATCATCTAAGGTTCTTTCACCTTACCATCCCTTCCTTGCCTCAGTGGGACAAACCTATCCAGCACTCGAAACAAGTGCTCCCTAAACAACCTCCATACTTTTGTTGTGCATTTCCCTGAGAACACCTGATCCCAATTTATGCTCTGCAGGTCTTGCCTGATAGCATTGTAATTCTCCTTCCCCCAATTAAATACTTTCCCATGCTGTCTGCTCCTATCCCTCTCCATGACCATAGTAAAAGTCTCCCACCGAGAAATCTGACACCTGGCCTGGTTCGTTGCCAAGCACTAAATCCAATATGACCTCCCGTCTAGTTGGCCTATCTACATATTGAGTCAGGAATCGTTCCTGGACACACCTGGCAAAATCTGCTCCATCCAAACTTTGGAAGTTCCAGTCAATATTAGGGAAGTTGAAGTCACCCATGACAACAACCCGATTACTTCTGCACCTTTCCAAAATCTGCCTCCCAACCTGTTTCTCAGTGTCTCTGTTGCTATTGGGGGAGGGGAGGGTCTATAGAAAACTCCCAATAAAGTGACTGCTCCTTTCCTGTTTCTGACTTCCACCCATACTGACTCAGTAGACAAACCCTCCTCCACGACTTCCCTTTCTGCAGCTGTGATACCATCCCTGATTAGCAATGCCACTCCCCCACTTCTCTGATCTCCCTATTTCTTTTGAAACATCTAAACCCCGGAACATCCAACCATTCCTGCCCCTGTGTTATCCAAGTCTCCGTAATGGCCACAACATCGTAGCTCCAAGTACTGATCCATGCTCTAAGTTCATCACTTTTATTCCTGACACTTCTTGCATTAAAATAGACACATTTCAAACCATCGCACTGACAGCAACTTTGCTCTATCAACTGTCTATCCTTCCTCACAGACTTTCTGCATACTTTATCTGCTTGTACACCAGCTACCCTATCCTCTGACCTGTAGCTCCGGTTCCCATTCCCCTGCCAAACTAGTTTAATCTAAGACCACACCATCCAGCCCCAGTGCACCCTGATCTCTGCTCCAGATTCCACATTTGCCATTGACACTCCCTGCAAGCCGGCTGCCCATCCCCAATCATCTCACAGATGAATGGTCTCTTCTGCTCCCATTCTCAGTCTGGCAGTTTGGTCGCACATTCAAAACGCAGTGACTGGGTGACAGCTCTCTCAGGCCAAGCAGACAGGAGGGAAAAAAAAGTAAAGTGTGTAATTACCGAACAGCAGAAACTTCTCATCATTGGCAAGATATTGTAAAACAAAGAAGCAGAAATGTTCCAATCTCCTGTAAATCTTTCTTTGGCCACCGGGAGATTGATACTGCTTCTGGTAGTCTTAGGCCACTCCAGAGACTACACCCTGACAATATTAGGGACAAGTCAGAAACTGAAATTGCTGAATTCAAAAGTCAGTTCAATTCTACAGAACACACAGAACAAATATATATGCAAATAGGATCCAGTTATCTTATCTTCCAAGGACAGACTATTAAGCTTCAAGGGTTGCATGGCATAGGCTGGAATAGAGTTTGCTGAATAAAAGATACTATCCTTCAAAGAGACAGTAAGAACTGCCGATACTGCAGTCAGAGATAACACAGTATGGAACTGGAGAAACACAGCAGGCCAGGCAACATCAGGGGAGCAGGAAAGCTGACGTTGCATTCTTCAGAAAGGTCCCGACCCGAAACGTCAGCTTTCCTGCTCCTCTGATGCTGTCTGGCCTGCTAAGTTCCTCCAGCTCCACACTATACTATCCTTCAAGTTTATTTCACTAGAACAATGTAGTAAACAGATGGGTAGCAGTGGGGTAGGGAATTTATTACAAGAAAACTGTAGCTTGAGGTCACATTTGGGACTGAATAGACCTGTTGCACATAAATGGTCAAATTACATTCGTTCTTCGTGGCATAACTGAGACTGCACAGTAAATAATAAACACATACTATCAAAAAGAAATAAAAATAAACTATTTCTTTTGGAAGGAGTTTTGTGGAACCTTGATTAAGGAAGTAAAATAGCATCTCCATCACTTAGATAATTAGAGCCATGAGAAAAGAGATATTGTCGTTGTTGAATGGACCACAGAAAGGAAGGCATGCCGAAAACTGCTAAGAGTTCTGCCAACCAGCAAGGAGATGGATCCTCTGTTAAGGAAAACCAAAGACACATTGGAAGCACGAGTATGGAAGGAAACATCACCAGAAATACACAGAGCCATGGAAACTTTGAGCTTCACTCATACTTGTTCATTGCAATCACTTCAAATGTATTCCCTCTTTTCCGTAACAGGACAGGGATAAAACACCTTTATTGCCTTTAAAGCCTTGCTATCCTGTTGAGAACTGCTGCTGGTTTATATCAATGCTTGTTGTTCTCAACTGATGAGCAGTCAAACTTCTGCTTGTTTGAAGCAAAACTCATCACTTTTCAATTGGGCATTGAGACAGGCTTTACATGACATGGTCAAACTTTGTATCTAGTGCCAACATCTGCCAAACAAATGCAACAGATGTAATAAAGAACAACATTCATCTGAAGCAGAGCAGCTATTCTGAAAGCAAAGGAAATAATTAGTGTCAACATAACAAAATCACTGCAGAGATTAAAAAACAACTGGGGAAAAGTCCACCTCAAGCATTAAACTTACATCACTATATGCAGCACTACTCAATTCACTATCACTTATTCAATTTATGGAAAAGTTGTGTATTCTAACAGCAACAAAAAAATGAAAGTCTCAGCAATGCATATATTTTCGAGTCAAACATATTCATTGCTATTTGAGAATGGCAGTAATTTATGACTGATTTCACTTGGATGCTTACACTAATTATTTCATGGTATGTGGGTGTCACTAGCAAGGGAAGCATCTGTTGCCTATTCCCAATAGACGTTGAACACAATGCTTGCTAGGTCATTTCAGGGGGCAATTAAGGATCAACCAGATTTCTGTAGGCTTGGAATTACATATAGACTAGAGGGAATAAAGACAGCAAAGTTCCTTCCCCAAATGACATTAGTGAACTAGATGAGATTTTGCAAAAATTGATATTTTCATAGTCATCATTTCTAAGGGCATTCCTCAATTCCACGTTTTCATTTATCAAATTTAAATCCCACCAGCTATCACAGTGGTATTTGAATCCATATTTCCAGAATGTAGTGCGGATCTCTGGATGACTGTCTCAATGATATTAGGTAATGCAGGTTACCAAGATTAAGGTACTTAATTTTCATCTGTGGTCATTTGTCTCTCACAGCATGAGAAACAAATAACGCCACTAAATCTTTGGCCTGGAGTACAGCCATAAATGCATTACAATGCTGGCAAATTGCAATGATTAGCTCATACATGCTTACACCATAACTATAAGAATGCTGGGAACAAAAAGTCATACTATTCTTGATATTATAAAGGGCCTCAAAACAGTCAAGACCATATAAAAATATACCAGCTACAGTATTGTCCATTTTTTTCCTACAGCACATTACTCTGCAATAGACCTCACCGGGCAGCACACTGGAAATCAAACCCCAATATGCCTGGAGTCATCACAAAAGAGTTAACTTTAAAGATTTTATAAAAGTACACACAATAGCCCAACTTAATTGTCTTTTAGACCAAGATAGACATCGAGCATGGAGCAGTTTCTGCACTTAAGAACAACTATTTATTACAAATTACAGATTCTGACAAGTTTAGAACTATAAACCGCTGGCATAAAGCTACTATATTAAAACTTATAAATTTCCTCTCTACGTACAGAGATACAGAAACATGGGTGTTACGGGCAGAGGTAGAGGGCAGTTCAATGGTCCCTCTTCAAAGGGATTGCTAAGACAATCTTTTGGCTCATTCTGCTCTTTGATTCTCAATCTCCAAATATATTCACTTACTTGTAGAATGTATAGTGTGGCTGCACTTAACAAGGGAGGTTCACACTTAGTCTCTGGTTTATTGGTTAAGAGCCACAGTTTACTGCAAATGCTGAGGATAAACTATGCTTTATTCAGGCTTGAGATGCTTTTCACTGCAAAGCAAAACCAGTTCACCGTCCGCCAGAGGTCTAATGATTTCTGCCAAAACAAACAAACATTCACAGCCTCAAAATGTTCAGCTATCGGAAAGCCAATCACAGTTGTCGGTAGGTAAAAGGTATCTGTCGTCAATAACTAGTCATTAGCCAACAGACCAGTTACTCGTTGTCAGCCAAAGCTCTGATTCACTCACTTTCACACACCTTGGCTCCAGTTTGACTGAAAACTGGGCTTCCACTACTGCTCTAAGCAGTTACAATGAGCACCAGGTAACTTGTTTTTTAAATGGTTGTCACCACTACAGAAAAATAAAACATGTGGTCTTTCCATCTGATCTATTTCTACAAATTGCAAGTAATTCTTGGTTTGTCTTTGAGTAAAAACCACCCAGTTCATGACTAATCAGACAGGAAACAGCCAATCAACTCTGACTTTACTGAAAGTTTAAAAATTCACAAATATAAAAATTGAGAATAGGCATAAATCCATGCAATTTGCTACGATATGGTTTCACTGTTAATGCATAGAGTGGAGAAAAAGTTACTAATTAAAATTTTAACTAGCAGTTACGGGCAAATTTAAAAGTTGGAATGCAGAAAGTACTGTGCCAATCTTCTGCATTCCCCAATTAGGTATTTTAACACTAACAAGCTGCTCCATTCAATGTTGTAGATAACAAGGTGTGGGGCTGGATGAACACAGCAGGCCAAGCAGCATCATAGGAGCAGGAAAGCT
>JAHRHZ010000014.1:27593676-27659860 GCA_024137785.1 Ginglymostoma cirratum
GTTCTTACCTACATAAGAAATGAAATACATAACTTCCTGAAAAATAATTTTGAGAACAAAAGTAAGTTCTTAGTTTTGGATTTCTACCTTTAGGAAAATATCATTTGATAACATGCTTATTTTTAACTTTTTTTTAAGCTGTTAATTTTTTTGCATGTTAATTTTCATTTTGATAAATGTCACCTGCAGAGATGACCACCATCACAGCTGTGGTGAGGCAGTATGCACAACTCATTCAGGCACCTGTTCCACCAGGTCTGTTCTTCAGTTGTTATTGTTTGATAAGAAGCTAAGTTACCTTATAACCTGTAAAATGATTTATTGGAGGAGTTTAATCTTACTGAAGCCTAGACCACAAATATTCAGTGAGTGAAGTGAAATAAAGTTTCAGCTACTTCCTGAGTACTACTAAGCGGGCAATTATCTTCCTACAGAGGAAATGGGAATAATATTGGGTGGAGAGTTTGTTTGTGCTGCTAGCCGACTACATGGTTCCAAACAGAATGATTTAGGAGTGGCTTGACTGCCATGCAGACTATACATGAGCTATAATTTATCAGTTAAAGAAATTAATAAGAATGAAATGTGACATGACTTGGCTTTGCATTCAATATCTGCACTAACTCAATCAAAGCCTAGAGATAAAAGGTACTGCAGATGCTGGAGAATCCGAGATAACAAGGTGTGGGGCTGGATGAACACAGCAGGCCGAGCAGGAAAGCTTGACATTTCGGGCCTAGACCCTTCAGAAAATTTTCTGATGAAGGGTCTAGGCCCGAAACGTCAAGCTTTCCTGCTCCTATGATGCTGCTTGGCCTGCTGTGTTCATCCAGCCCCACACCTTGTTACCTCGGATTCTCCAGCAATGTTATTTCTTTCACTCTCATGATTAGGAGCACAGGACCAATTGTAACAACACCCTGTTTGCTGCTGATAGCAATTTATTCAACACAGACTGGGAATCACACCTGGATCTTCTGTTTGGGACAGTTTAATGCTAAACCGAGTGGTGTCTTTATTTATAAAGCCACATCTAATTAAAAGTTGATGTGAATTATACAGTGAAGAATAGAATCATGGGTTTCCTTACAGGCAATCATTTCATTAAGGGTTCCAGATGAGATCAAAAACCACAAAACTGAAACTCGTGATCATGAATAATTTTCTGATTCCAAGATCAAATTACTGCCTTTTAATTAATTTTATACCTAATTATAACATATGCAGCACAGATCATAAGAGCAATTTTATAGCACTTTGGGTTTTTTCCCAGCTGCAGATATTCGTGTGATGTCTACACTGAAAAGAAATCAAAACATGATTTTTTAATTTTCCAACTGGAAAGTCAACAGTGGATTCCAAAACTGTTGAAAGAAAGAGTAAGAATGCCTTTATAGAGTGCTTTCAATGATCCAATGATGTTCTAGACCCCCTCCATTATGAAGTGGTTTTTCGGAATTAATGCCACTACTGTAATGCAGGTAATCAGTGAAACAAATAGCCAGATGTTCTGGGGACATTGGTTGAGCAATAACATTAGTTTCTTCAAAAGCTTATCCAAATGTCTGTACCTCCCTCTGTGCTCTGCTATTGTGGCAGCTAAATTAAGTTCTCAAGTCTCTGGAATGGGTCTTGAACACAACACTGCAATTCAGAAGTTAAACTACAGCCAAGTAAACAAAAGTGACATGGACCCACCTGCCACCCATGAAGCCTCTTTGAATCTCACTACTTATAGCTTTTCATCATTTAGAAAATACCTTGTTTGGTTCTTTATGAATCCAAAGTTGATTAACTCCCATTAAAATGCATTTATCAGTTTTGCCTATCAATATTTCTTGACAATCTTACACTTCCATCAACTCTGCTTACAATAGTGCTGTCAGCACATTTCACTTTAGCTGTCCCATCCGATAATCTAAGTTAAACAAAAACTCCAACACAGATCCTTAAACAACACTGGTCACATGTTGCCCATTTGAACAGCTGGAGAACTTGACCATTGGTGCTATAGTCTCTAACTGGTCAGACAGCTTGCTAAGTAGGTCAACAATTTGCCTTCATTTCCACAAGCTTCAATGGCAACAGTCTCTCAGAATCGACCTTATTTATACTGAATTCCAGAAGACATTTGGTAACTATGACACAGGAAGAGACTATTAAGTCCTTGCCAGCTTTCTTTTGAGCAATCCAATGCCATTCTCCGATTTTGTCTCTGGAGCCCTACAAGTTGAGCCCTTGAAAAGCCAGCCAGTTTCCCAGCGAAACCATTCTATCACTTTCTCAGACAGCAAATTTCAGATCGGTGTCACTCACTGTGCAAAAACATTCTTCCTCACTTTCCCCTCCAACTCCTGTCCATAAATCCATCTCTCTTAGCATTTTTACGATCACTTGATGCAAGCCTCTCGTCTACTGTATCTACACCCGTCATAATATTATGTACTTATTCAAAAAATCCTCTCAATTGCCTTTGCTCCAAACAAAATGACCTCAGCTTCTCCAAACTAATCTTGTAACCAAAATCTCTCATGGCAGGAACTATTTTACTAAATCTCCCTGCTTGCTCTCAAGAATCTTCTCATCTTTATAAAGCTTACAATTTCTGGTCACCACGCTTTAGTATAGGTTGACCTTCATGCAAAACGCCTCTATTAATGAAGCCCAAGATCCCATATTATTGTCAATAAGTTCTGGCACCTTCAAAACACTATCTATGAACCCTCAATAACAGTATATGAGTCATTAGACTACACAAGTCACCAGAGTACACAAGACAAGGATGAACGATTCACAAGCATCTTTAATAGATATGCCAGGTAGACAATTCACTTCAGCCTCTTCCTAAGATTCCCATCATCATGGATGCCATTCTTCAGCTAGATGGACTCAGTCCGTGTAATAAGGTGATGAGTGAGGGTACAGAATACACAAAAGGCCAATAACATTTTGACTGCAGTATTGAAGTGTCATGCTCCAGGACAAATGTATATAGCCATACTGTTCCAGTAAAGCCAGCACGCTGGCATCTATCCAACATGGTGGTAAACTTCCCAGCCAATCAGCAATCCATAAAACTACTCTCAATCATAAATGTGATGGAAGCTAACGTTGACTGTGCTATCATTCTACGCAGTCACCAATAATCTATTCAATTTGGGTTCCACCAAGATCATTACGTTCTTCAACTCAATTCAGCCTTGATCCAAACATGGATAAACAGCAGGATGGTGAAGGAGACCAATGTCCTTCATATCAAGCTACTGTTTGACTACACATGGCATCAAGCAGCCCAAGTAAAATTTCAGCAATAGGAATTGGAGAAAACTGTTCATTTGTTGAAGTCACATCTAGTACAAAAGGAAGGAAATCGTGGATGCCGAAAGCCAACTCAAAACTCAGGGCAGAGCAGCAGACCAAGCTCTTTAGCTGTTTCACCAATAACCTTTCCTGTATGTCATGCTTAGAAGAGAGAACAATCTCTGATGATTACTCAAAGTTCAGTTTTATTTGCTGTTCCTCAGATAACGAATTTATGCTCACATGCACTTAAACCTGGCCTCCACAGGTTCAGGCTGATGAGCAACACAAGTGCCAGAGTCTCCAACAAGACAGTGTCCAACCATCTCCTTTTAACATTCAATAACTAAAGAACTGACCATCCACTTCAAAAAGAAAGGAGGACACACCTTCATCTACATCAATGGAACTGAGGTGGAGAGTGAACAGCATCAAGTTCCTCAGAGTGACAATAACCGATGACCTGTCCTGGACTTCACATGTAAATGTGACAGTCAAGGCGGCACAACAATGCTTCTTCTTCTTCGGGCAGTTCAGGAAATTTGGCATGTCCATAGAGACCCTCACCAACTTCTACAGATGCACCATTGAAAGCATACTGTCCAGGTGCATAACGGCCTGGTATGGCAACTGCTCTGCCCAGGACTATAAGAAACGACAAAAGGTTGTGTGCATGGCCCAGACCATCAAAGAAGCCAATCTTCCCTCCATGGACTTTACTTACACAGGTCGCAGCTGCAGAAGGGTGACCAATATTATCAAAGACCCACCGCATTCTGGTAATGATCCCCTACAACCTCTTCCATCGGGCAGAAGATACAGAAACCTGAACACGCACACAAGCAGGTTCAGGAACAGCTTCTTTCCTGCCATTTTCAAACTGTTGAAAGGACTCTAGCCTCAAATAATGATACCTGCAATGTAACCTGTATGCCTCTAAGTCTTTTTGATCTGTACATCCTTTGTTTACGAGCAGGTCATGGTAAGCAAAGCTTTTCATTGTATTTCTGTACATATAACAATAAAATCAATCAATCAACAGCGTTACTACAACAAATGGAATAACTGACACAAACACAAAGATGACCTTCAAAACATCCATCTGCACAATTAGGCCTGGTGACATCAGTAATTGGTGACAGATTTTTAAGCTTGAATGCATCTGCACATGTACGGGTAACGTTCATAGGTTCTATTTGCAAATTTGCAATAACATCTATGGTTACTCTTGCAGAGATGGTCCTACAGAAGCTGAATGTTTACACAGCCAGGGAAGCGTGGGACAGAGAGCCCAGGCAGAGGAACGCTGGCCGTTGAGCCGTTCAGTGTCTCAGAGTGGGCAAGTGAGAGACTGAACACAGTTTTTCAACAAAGACATCCTCCCTTCTTGCAGACAAAGACTAGGCATTTTTCCAGCTAATGATTAGCCGATGCAGGCTGCCAACTCAACTTGCAAGTTCTGCTCTTCCTTCGAGGTCAACACGCAACTGACTTAGAATCCCAGAATTATATATTTAAGCATTTTAACCAGTTCAGATTTCAGCCACGTGACAAGAATAGGCATTTCAGACACTTCTTTTGTCCACAGCTGGCTTGACAAAATCAGCTCGTGTCCAGCAACTGTGCGTCAGTTTTAGCTGGAAATACGGTACGATGTCAGTATTTCAGAAACTTATTGAAAGAGTCATGTGATCAGCCTCAGCTATTTTATAAGTTCTGCAACATTATCCATTTTTAAAAGGAAACAGCATTTAACAAAAGTGAAGAGGAGAATACTTTGGAATTTATCTTCTCATTGCCCTTGGCGTTGACAAAAATGCTATTTAAATGGAAAGAAACAGCAGAATGCTGCGACACAAAGGGTCTATCATGTGCCGTTGCACATAAATCAACTTATATAGGTTAACAGGTAACTGAGAAGGCAAATATAATTTCTGCAAGGAGAACAGTGTATAGAAGTTGGCAGCTGTGGAGACTCAGATATTGATTATGCTCAAGACTGAGACTGATAGATTTCTACATATTAAAAACACATACAGCAACAGTACAGAAAAACAGTGAAGTATAGGACCAGCCATAAGTTCATTGACAGAAATGGCTCAAAGGGCTAAGTAGTTTATGTATGCTTACAATAGTCAGGACAAATAATTAATGGTACCAATAGAGGTTAATGGATATGAACTTATAGCCTTTATGGAAGCACGTTTACAAAGAGATTAAAGTTGGGAACTAAACATTCAGAATATGACTTTTGCGACAATATATTACAGATCCAATCAGATATCAAACTATTTGGAACTGAATATAATCAATGGCCCAGTGATATTCTGGTCTCTCAGAATCATATCACGGTGGATCAGTGGTTAGCACCACTGCTTCAGCCAGAGTCAATTCCAGCACCGGGTAACGGTCTGTTAGAGTTTGCACGTTCTCCACTAGTCTGTGTGGGTTTCTGTAGGGTGCTCCATTAACCTCCCACAATCCAAAGATGCGCAGTTTAAGTGGATTGGCCATGCTAAATTGCTACAGCGTCCAGGAATGTGCAGCTTAGGTGGGTTAGCCATGAGAAATGCAGAATTAAGGGGATATGGTAGGGGGCTGGGGCTGGGGCTGGGTGGGATGCTCTTCAGATGATCGGTGCAGATTCAATTGGCCAAATGGCCTCATTCCACATCGTAAGGATCCTATAATGAAACTACAGATTTGAAGTGGAGTTGAAGCTTTGGATCGGCAATGATCATGGTAAATAGTGGCGCAGGCTTGACTGGTTTTATGGTCTTTTCCTTCTATTTCTTGCAGTTCATCCAAAAATAGATATCAAATTCAACATGAGTAAGAGTCAATTAGAAATTTAGCTTTCCCTTAAAAACAAATGTTCAAACTCCAAACTCATTAGTCCATGGATTTAAAATACAGAATCAATTCTGTATTCCCATTACTCTTACAAACACGTGAAATCCAACTTGACCTCTGTAGTACAGAACTCCATGGATCAGTACTCCGAAGCCAGCAAAGGACCTAGTCAGATTATCCAGATTCTCTATCACTCTACCAACTCTACGTCAAAACTGGTTCACCTTACCTCACTTCCTTACCCCTCTTCTCTCAATTCACCCATCCCAATTAAACTTCCCACAAACCGAGCCCAGCTTTTGCTCACCCCAATCTCAACTCTCCCCTTCTGGCAACCTTCTCTTAAACCTATCTCTACTCCTATTTTCCCCCACTCCCTCCTCCACTCTCTGAAACTGATGCCCTCTCTTTCAGCCTCTCCGGTCTCCCCCATCTTTTGTAATCTTTCCAAATCCCCAGTGCTCCCTCTCCCTTCTCCTTCACCCCTTTCCCCTCTCCTACATCCCCCTCACCCCCAACGCTCCTCTCAACCCGCACCCACCTCACATCAGGTGCGTGAAGAGGAAAGGTTTAAGAGTGATAACGGGCCAAACGCAGGGAGGTTTAGTTGAGGGAGAGCGGGTCGGCACGGCCGAGTTGGGCCGAAGGGCCTGTTTCCGTGCCCCTCACCTCTCGGAGAAACGGAGTAACTCTGTCCGGAGCTGCTTCTCGATGCCGGATCTCTGCCGCTTGAGGAAGACTGGGGACAGGGTGATGTGCCTCCGGCAGGTGTCCAGCACTAGGCACGAGTACGGGCTCTTGATGAGGGAGCAGGCCTGGCTGAAAGAGAGCTGCTGTCCTCCCCCTGGGACAACACAACTCTCCTGGCCAGGGTTCGCCATGCTGCTGCTGCCGTAAAGCGGCGCCGAGTTGTCGTAAAGTGGGTCTCCGGCCACCAGGTGGCGCTGGTTTCCAGTCAGACATGGTGCAGGGAGTGGGAGAGGAAGGAGCTCTAGATGGAAAAGTTTATACAACTGTGGTTATCACATTACTGTCAGAATTCTCAAAAGCTTTAAAAATCATCCGTGTAGGGAGTTAGAATCGTACTCTCTGTCCACTTGGAATGATTCCAGTGCTGAAGGAGGCCATTCAGTGTGTTTTTTTGAATTTAGCGAGCCCTCTGTAATTCACCAGGTGCTGCTAACGCTGTACTTTTCCTTTTAACAAAATAAAGATAAAATTCCCTTTGATTCTGTCTCCACCACAGTGTCAGCCAGTGCATTCTAGACCCTAATAACTGCATTAAAACATTTCCCCTGAATGCTTGCTTTACCAGTTACGAAAAGTTTGTGTCCTGTAGTCTTCAATGCTCCCATTAATGTTCACTCTCTACCTATTCTGTTCAAACACCTCATGATTTTAAACAATTCTATTAAATCACACTTCAACCTCCTCCAAGGGGTACAATTCCAGTTTGTCTAATCTACCAACGTAACTGATGTTCCTCATTTCTGCAGGCAATTTTGTGAATAGTTTTCTATTGGCAAGAATGAAGTGTCCTTCTGTTCACAGTGAAATGAATGCTGGGACATTGTTCAGCTGTTGGTCTTGTTGGTTGAAAAAGCTTCTGGCCTTTATATTGCCATGAGTGCACACCTTCAGTGCTAAGCCCTTAATTCGGTCCTTGTACAATAGATTTTATCAGTTCTAATTCATTTCATTCAACCTCCCATTCATAGGTTTTATTTTCTGTTAGGCCTTTTTGGTGACCCAACTTAGGAGAAAAAAGGTGTTTGTTAATATTCCGTGTAAATCTTTCACGCTCTGCCTTACCTGTGTCCCTTGATATTCCCACTCTTCCCCAGATAACAGGCCCAGCCTTAGTTTTACCCTGCCACTTATTCAATTCATTCTCTTTCTCAACCTACAACACGACTCAATATCTCATTTCCCCACTATGTAACTATGTAACTCCACCCTTCCTTGTCCCCTTGCCCTATCACTGTAACTCTTTTCCTTGCATCCCAATTTTGTCCCTCTATTTTCTAGTGCTGCTAACAAACACAATCTTCTAGTTCTATTCCCTACTATTCTTTCTACTTAACCAAGCTTCAGTTGAACCTTTTTTTGTCCAATCCTCTCACTTCAACCCTCATCAGGCTTGCTCATGACAGCTAGTGTGCTGGCTTATTCTTTTGCTTGGACAGGCTAGTTAGCCTGGGTAGTCTTCACTGTTTGCATTGTAACATTAAATGCCAAGCAAGACTGCATATAACTTAGACTTCTCATGATCAGATTAACCAAGATGGGTTTCACCACTCTGTATAACTACAGAGATGCCTAAAAAACTGACTTTCTGGCTGCACTGGAATCAACACGAAATAACAATGCACTAAAGGAGGCTATACAACAGACCATTAGACAGACATTAGTCCCAACACTGAGCAGAAAAGGTAAGTGGAACGCATTTAACCCTGGACTGAAGAAAGCCCTGGAAAGACTCAAGAAAGACAGAAACATCGTAATCTTACTGGCAGACAAAGGACGCATGACAGTAATCCTTAACAGAGCCCAATACATCGAGAAAGATAACCCACTACTAGCAGATACCAACACTTACCAACAGATGGTGATAGACTCAAAGCCACAGTTAGAGAAATGGACCAAAACAACTCTGAAGAAATTACACAATTCAGGAGATATCAGCAAGACGGACTACCAGAAAAATGAAGTCAGAGAGATCCAACATGCCCGCTTCTATAGACTCCCCAAGGTACACAAGCCAGGGGTCCCCCTCAAACCCATTGTCTCACTACCAGGCACACCAACATATAGACTAGCCAAAGAGCTACAACGGAAACTGAAATACTTAGCTGACAACATTATCCACTCCATCCACTCCTCCCAAGAATTCTTCAATATCATGAAGGACACCAGGATAGAAGAGGACGAGATGAAGATATCCTTCGACGTAACAGCACTATTTACTTCCATAAACATTGACCTAACCAAGGACACAATTGCCACACTGCACCAACAGCATCAACAAGGACAGCACCCTGAAACTGCTGGATCTGTGCCTCACAACCCACTTCACCTTCAATGACTGTATATTCAAACCAATCAACAGAGCACCAATGGGATCCATAATATCAGGACTGATAGCAGAAGCGCTAATGTAAAGGTTAGAATGGAAGCGCTCCCCACTATACAATCCAAACTCATGGTCCACTGTGTAGATGACGCCTTTGTGATTATCAAACACACAAGAATAGAAGAAACCCACTGATACATAAACAACATCCTCAACAGAATAAAATTCACAAAAGAAGAGGAGATAAATAACTGACTATGCTTCCTAGCAATAATGGTGGAACATAAGATCAACAGGAACTTGATATTAGCGTACACAGAAAAACCACCCATACGGACCAGATACATAATTACTCTAGCATGCACCGCAACACCTATAAATGTAGCTGCATCAGGACATTATTCAACCAAGCCACAACACACTGCAGCAATCCGGAATTGTGCAAAGCAGAACAGGAGCACTTATAGGAATTTTTAAAGGGAATGGATACCCAAAAGGCACAATGTGCCATTACCTCTACGACAGATCACAACAAGAAAAACAACATGGCCAGACACACTAGTCACCCTACCATACATCACAGACATATCAGAGATGACCACAGGCTACTCAGCCCCCTAGGTATCAGGGGACCCCACAAACCAACAACCACCCTGCGACAGCTACTGACGAAAGTAAAGGATCCCATACCCACAACCAATAAAACTAACGTGAAATACAAAATACCAGGACTGTGAGAAACATTACATTGGCCAAACTGGAAGAAAACTGACAATAAGGATACACAAACACCAACTAGCCACCAAGACACATGACCAATTCTCATGGTCTCAGTACACACAGACAAAGAAAGACACAAATTTAACTGGGACAGCACATCCATAATAGCACAAGCCAAACAGAAACACGTCAGGGAATTCCTAGAGGTCTGGTATTCCAACCGGAACGCCATCAACAAACACATTGAATTAGACCCTGTGTACAAACCAATGAGAAACAGAACCAGAAATAATACCAACCTCCCCAGCAAACTGAGGTACATAAATAACAGGCAGGACAGAACACGACTGCTTCACCGGAGGTGCACTGATGATGTTACCTAGCAGGGTGATGAAACATTTGCAAACAAGCCCACTGGCTCGGCGAGCAGGTCTACAACTTCACGTAGACAGTTTCTTGTTGGGATCTATTTTATGAATAAATAGATTATATGGTCTGTTAAAAAAAAGATTTCTGTGAGTATTGTCACATCTCTAACTCGTTAATTGACATATACATGTCAGTAGGTAGTCTTTCTATTTATTGTACTATAAAAGACAATACGTACTTAGACAGAGTCTTTGTCTACGACCGCAGAATGTTCCAAAGTACTTTGCTGGTCACAAGATGCTTTCTCAAGGTAAGTTCAATGAAAAAAATTCAAGCTGGGTATAAAACCAGGAGCTGAATTGAAATTCCCCAACTAATGCTATCTGTTTCACAATGCAAAATTTGCCCCCACCTTCCTTCTCTGGTACGTATTTGTTAGAGGTGATACACCTGGATGGCTAATACTGAGTGGGGTACCTCAGGGCTTACTTTTGGGATCATTACAGTGAGCATCACATCCTTTAGTTATTCCAGCAAATTCCTTCATTGATTTCATCAGTGCAGTATCTGAGAGCTTAATGAAGGCTGTTAACGCGCTCCAAGCAGGAACACCCTCTTTCTTTCTAAAAGGCATGTGGAAACTGTCCTGAGAAAAGTATTCTTCTTCTGTTCACTCCTTCATACTTCAGTCCTTACTTTGAGGCGAGGCGATGGTCTCGAGATCTTGCACTGGACCACTAAGCCAAAGACCCTGGTAATGTTCTGGGGACCTGGGTTTGAATTCCACCACAGCAAATGGTGGAATTCCAATTTGATAAAAATCTGGAATTAAAAGCCTAATGATGACCCAGAAACCATTGTCAGTTGTTGAGAAAACCCATCTAGTTCACTAGTGTCCTATAGGAAGGAAACTATTGTTCTCTCCTGGTCTGGCTCCAGACCAGCACTAATGTGCTTGATTCTTAACCACCAGACCAGCACTAATGTGCTTGACTCTTAACCACCATCTGAAATGGCATGGCAAGCCACTCAGATGTATCAATTACAAGAAAGTAATAAAAAAGTGAAACAGGTCACACCCACTTGGCATTGACCAAGGAAAGGACAATAGCAAACACAACCCTGTCAACTCTACAAAACTAACTCTGACTTACTAACATCTGGGATTCCATGTCAAAATTAAGAAAGCTGTTTCATAGACTCATTAAGCTACTACTTGACATAGTCATACACACAGAATGATACTTCACAGACAGTGATCCACCGGCAGGACAGACGCAGTGGATATGGCGATACAGTAGTATACAGTTAGGAGGGACATGCCGTGGGAGTCTTCAACATTGATTCTGCTTGCCATGAGGTGCCACAGCATCAGGTCAAACATGGATAAAGAAATCTCCTGCTGTTTACAACATACCATCATCCCCTCAGCGCTTGGAGCAAGCAGTAAGGGTGGCATCAAGGCCTCATTTAACCAAGTCTGACATCTAGGAATTCTAGCAAAACTAGCATCAATGGGAATCAAGAAGAAAACTCACTGCTAGTTGGGGTCAGTCCTAGCCAAAGGAAGTAGGTTGTGATTGCTGGAGATCAGTCATCTCAAATCCAGGATATCCATGCGGGAGTTCTACAGGGTAGCATTCTAAGCCCACTATCAGTAAGAAGAGCAAGTCAGGGGGAAGGAATTTTTCTGTAATCCCCAAAGCACACCAAAGCCTGTCCAGCATCTACATGCCACAAGTCAGGACTCTGATGAAATACTCCCCACTTGCTTAGTGCAGCTCTCACATACTCAAGATACTTAACACTATCCAGGACAAAGCTGCTTAACTGGTCCCACATCCACCAAAATCCATTTCCTCCACTATTGATGCACAGCAGCATCATTGGGTACTATCTATGAGCCGCATTGCAGAAATTCACCAAAGCTCCTTAGACAGCACTTTCCAAACCTATGATCACTTCCACCCAGAAAGTAAAAGGCAGCAGATATATGGGGACACTGTAAGTTTCCCTACAAGCCACTCACCATCATAACATGGAAATGTATCACTATTCCTTCAGCATCACTGAGTCAAAATCCTGAAATCCCCTCCTTAAGGGCATTGCGGGTGTAACTACACTAACTTGAGGGCAGCTCACTACTACCTTCTGAAGAGCAACTAGGGAGAGGCAATAAATGCCAGTCCAGCCAGTGTCACCCATGTCCAGTAAGTGAATAAAAAAAAACGAGGATTTCAGGTGGATGGATATATTTCAAAAAGTTGCTTTGAGGAACATGACAAGTTTTTTAGAAGTCATATTTTATTTTTCTTACTTGTTAACCTCATGGGTTGGTCATCATTTTTATATATTGATCTATTGCCTTGGCAGAGAAAACCTTTAAAACATATTTGGAGCAAAGGTTTATCTCAAAAGGATTAGTTTCTCAGGTCATGACTACAGGAAGTTATTGATCCTTGGTCAGGGAAAAGTAAATTAATATACAAAATGACAAGTCATTGCTCTGAATTCTCTCGGGGAGATTCTTTAGCATGCCTGGTACTCAAAATACATCTCACATCATGACATATGAAAATTCCATTTTGGTTTTGATAGATCTGTGAAAGAGAGTACTAAAACTCAGAACCCAAACACCAAAAAGGCAGCCTGACAAGGATATGCTGAGAAAATGTTGGAGCAGCTGGGATCCTAAAGGGAAGCAAAGATGGGATTATTCCAAGACCATAAAGAAACAACACAGGCAGACTTATTCTTATGAAGTTAAATAAGAGGACTCAATCCTCTTACAGCGCTAATGGCAGGATTCTTGGTAGTGTGGATGAACAGAGGGATCTTGGGGTTCACGCCCGCAGATCCCTCAAAATTGCCACCCAAGTTGATAGAGTTGTAAAGAATGTGTATGGTGTGTTGGCTTTCATTAGCAGGGGAATTGAGTTTAAGAGCCGCGAGGTTATGCTGCAGCTCTATAAAACCCTGGTTAGACCATGCTTGGAATATTGTGTTCAGTTCTAGTCACTTCATTATAGGAAAAATGAGAAAGCTTCAGAGAGGGTGCAGGGGAGATTTGCCAGAATGCTGCCTGGACTAGAGGGCAGGTCTTACGAGGAAAGGTTGAGGGAGCTAGGGCATTTTTCATCGGAGCGAAGAAGGATGAGAGACTTGATAGAGGTGTACAAGATGATGAGAGGCATAGATAGAGTGGATAGCCAGAGACTTTTTCCCAGGACGGAAATGACAATTATGAGGGGGCATAATCTTACAGTGATTGGAGGAAGGTGTCGGGGAGATGTCAGAGGTAGGTTCTTTACAGAGAGAGTGATGGGTGCGTGGAATGCGCTGCCGACAGTGGTAGTCAAGTCAGATACATTAGGGGCATTTAAGCGACTCTTGAATAGGCCCAAGGATGATATTAAAATGAAGGGTATGCAGGTTAGTTTTGATCTTAGAGTAAGATAATAGTTTGGTGCAACATCGTGGGCCCAAGGGCCTGTGCTGTGCTGTACTGTTCTATGTTCTATGTTCTAATCGATTCCAAGTGACCTATGTTCTTCAATGTTGTCACATTTGTGACCGTAAGTTTTGCCTGATAAATTAAGTGACTCTGAACAGATTTGTTTATTCTACATTTTATCTGTCTTTGGAATAAATCAGTCAACAAGTTGAATGGAACTTTACCTCCTTGACAATTAATGGGTCAACCTTCAGAGAGATTGAATATGTACATATGCTTCGAATACAGAACTTATACCATTGCAAGTATAATATAGAGCAATGGGAACCAAGCCCTGTGAAAGTTGGGTGCCCAGGTCAATTACTGGAGTAACCGAAATCATTGAATCAGAGGATAGCTTTAACTGAATGAAATTCACAACAGTCCCTCCTAATGGCTAGTTTGCAAAAAAAAGGTAAATAACCACATTTATATCTGTGACATTTACAGTGTAGCACATCCTAACTCCTTAGTGATATAGCATTCACTACAAAGTGGGAGAACAAATTGGTTCTGGGAACAGTTACCTGTGCCTTAACAGATTTAATTAGATACTATTGACAACTTGCAAATCTGGAGTGAAATATTGGCAAGTTGACACATGGATGGAAAGTTAGTTCTCAGCTTAAGAAGCTTATGATTGTATCATAGAATCATAGAGTCATAAAGCACAGAAACAGACCCTTTGATCCAACCAGTCCATGTTGAACGTAATCCCAAACTAAACTAATCCCATTTAGCCCACATCCCTCCAAACCTTTCCTTTTCATGATCTTATTTGAATGTCTTTTAAACATTGGAATTGTATTCGCATCTACCATTTCCTCAGGAAGGTCATTCCACACGCGAACCACACTTTGTGTAAAAATAAAATTGCTTCATGTCTTTTTTAAATCTCTGTCGCTTTAAAAATGTGCCCACTAGTCTTGAAATCCCCTATTCTACGGAAAAGACAATGACCGTTAACTCTACTTATACTACTCATTCTTTTACAAACTTCTGTCAGGTTGCCTCTCAACCTCCTACACTCCAGTGAAAAAAGTCGCAGCCGACCCAGCCTTTCCTTATAATTCAAACCTTCCATACTCAGCAACATCCTGGTAAATCTCTTCTGAACCCTCTCCAGCTTAATAATATCCTTTTTATAGCTGGGCAACTAGAACTGGACACAATATTTCAGAAGAGGCCTCACCAATGTCCTATACAACCTCAATACGACTTCCCAATTCCTATACTCAAAGAACTGAGCAATGAAGGCAAGCATGCCAAATGCTTTTTTACCCACCCTGTCTATATGTGATGTAAACTTCAATGGATTATGTATCTGCACCCCTGGGTCCCTCTGTTCTACAAGACTGCCTAAGGTCCTACCATTAATTGTGTAAGCCCTACCCTTGTTTGTTGTACCAAAATGCAATACCTCGCATTTATCCAGATTGAACTTCACCTGCCATTTCTCAGCCCATTGATCTCTTTGTAATCTTAGAAAACCTTCTTCACTGTCTACTATGCCACCAGTTTTGGTATTATCTGCAAACTTACTAACCACGCCTTCCATATTCTCATCCAAATCATTTATATAAATGACAAATGAAACAGGACCACGAACTATCTCTGTGGAACACTACAGGTCACAGACTTCCAGTCCGAAAAGAAACCCTCCACCATTACACTCTGTCTCCTGCCATTAAGTCAATTATGAATCCAATTGGCAAGCTCACCCTGAATCCCATGTGACCTAACTTTACTAATTAGTCTACCGTGTGGAACCTTGTCAAAGGCTTCACTAAAATCCAAATAAACAATGTCTATTGCTCTGCCATCATTAATCTTTTTGGTAACTTCCTCAAAAAACTCAATCAAGTTTGTGAGACACAATTTCCCTGGCACAAAACCATGCTGATTATCCCTAATCAATTTTTGCCTCTCTAAATGTCCATAAATACTATCTTGTATAATCACCTCCAACAATTTACCCACAACCTAAGTCAGGCTTACAAGTCTATACTTCCCCAGTTTCTAATTACAACATTTCTGAAACAAAGGTACAACATTAGCCACCCTCCAGACACCAGACACCTTACCCATAGTTATAGATGATGCAAATATTTCTGCAAGGGGTCTTGTAATTTCCTCCCATACTCCCCACAATGATCTGGGATACATTACATCAGGCCATGGAGGTTTATCCACCTTTACATTCTTTAAGACTTCCCGAACTTCCTCTTCTGCAAAGTGAACTGTTTTTAAAACATCAAAATTTATGTCTCTGCATTTTCTAGACTCCATTTCTTTCTTCATGGTAAAACTCATGTGGAATATTCATTTAGTATCTCTCCCATCTCCTGGGGTTCAACACAAAGACGACCTCCTTGATCTTTAAGAGGGCCTCCCTTCTCTCTAGTTACCCTCTTGCTCTTACTGTATTTGTAGAATCTCTTTAGATTATCCTTAATTATCCACCGATGCAATCCTATATCCCCTCTTTGCCTACCTGACATCTCTCTTATGAATGGACCTAAACTCTTTGTATTGATTAAGAGATTTGATTGAACCAAGTTGTCTAAATCTAAAATAAGATTCTCTTTTCTTCTTGACTAGAACCTTAATATCTTCATTAATCCATTGTTCCTTAATTTTATCAGCCTCACCCTTCACTCTAAAGGGAACAAAATGCCTCTGAATGCTCATCCTCACACTCTTGAATGCCTCCCACTTGTCAGAGGTCCTTTTACCTGTGAACAGTCTACTCCAATCAACTTTTGAAAGTTCTTGTCTCATTCCATTAAAATTTGCCTTACTCCAATTAAAAACTTTAAATTTTTTGGAAGCTTATCCTTTTCCATAACCATTTTGAAACTAATAGAATTACGATTGCTAGACCCAAAGTGTTCCCACGCTTTTATTTTGGTCACCTGCCCTGCCTTATGATCAGAGGATCAGAGGTACAGATAGAGTGGGCAGCCAGAGACTTTTTCCTAGGGTGGAGGTAGCTATTATGAGGGGGCATAGTTTAAAGTGAGTGGAGATAGATATAGGGGAGACGTCAGGTAGGTTCTTTACTCAGAGAATGGTAGGGGCGTGGAATGCATTGCCGGAGAGGGTAGTGGAGTTAGCCTCATTAGGGACATTCAAGCAGCTATTAGATAGGCATACGGATGATAGTATAAGGTAGGGGTGGAGATTAGATAGACTTTAGGATTAGGGTAAAAGTTCGGCACAACATCGCGGGCCGAAGGGCCTGTACTGTGCTGCACTGTTCTATGTTCTTATTGCCCAAAATAAGGTCTGATTTTGCTCCTTCTCTAGTAGGAGCACCCACATATTGATAAAGAAAATTTTCTTGAACACATTTGACAAATTCTTCACTATCCAAATCTTTAACACTATGGTAGCCCCAGTCAATGTTTGGAAAAATTAAACCCCCATTATCACAACTTTATTATGCTTACACATATCTGCGATCTCCCTACATATTTGTTTCTCAATTTTCCTCATACTATGGCGGGGGGGTCCTATAGTACAATCTTGTCAAAGTGATCTTTGTTTTCTTATTTGTAATTCTACCCATATATTTTCCCTGGATGATTTTTTTAGAAATATCTTCCCTAGTTACAGCAGTAATGTATTCCTTCGTCAAAAACATCAACGACCAGCATCCCCCCCACCCCGATTTTTTTGTCTCCTTTTCTATCCTTCCTATAGCATCTAAAACCCAGAACATTGACCTGCCAGTCTTGTCCATCTCTCAGCCAAATTTCTGTAATAGCTATGCTGTCCCAATCCCATGTTCTTAAATATGCCCTGAGTTCATCAGCCTTATCTGTAAGACCTCTTGCATTGAAATAAATGCAATTTAGTTCTTCAGAATTACAACATACTCTGACACTCTCTTGTCTTTCTTTTCTAATTAATGTGATCTCCTCGCATTCAGAACCATCCCCATCAATCCTTCTGTTTACACTGCTACTTAGAATTCCTTCACTCCCCCTCTCTATCAGAATTAAGTACCCCTTAATGGATTGAGCAAATCTTCCTGCTAAAATATTGGTGCCTTTCCAGTTTCAGTTAGACCCATCCTTTTTGAGCAGGTCTTTTCTATTCCAAAAGACATTGCAAATGTCCTAAAACCCGAATCCTTGAACAATATGCTAGCTCTGCAACCATTGATTTATCTCCTTTAATCTTTTGTTCCTTCCGTCGTTTGAGTTTGTCATTGGGAGTAAACCAGAAATTACTACTTTCAAAATTCTATTTTTTAATCTTCTATCTAACCTCTTAAATTCACTCTGTACTGCTTTAATTATTTTTCCTTAAGAATGTCATTCCTATCAATGTGTACAATAATTTCTGGCTTCTCAATCTCACCTTTAACAATATGCTTGAACTGTTTAGAGACGTCCTTAATCCTAGCAGCAGGAAAGCAACAAACCATCCTCAATTTATGTTTACTGCCACAGATTCTCCTGTCTATGCCCTTGACAGGAGAGTCTGCTATAACAATAATTATATTAAATATTGTCAAATGCTGCCCAATGTAACAAGTGTCCAATAACTGACTAGCTCTTCCATTTTCCTCAAAAAGACCATCCCCTTCTACAGTTCCAAAAACTGAAAACCTTTTGATAGAGGAATAGCCACCGGAGACTTTTGAACTACCTTCTTACCTTTCCTGACAGTCACCGGTCTATCTGACTGATCCTGCTGGGTAATAACATTTCTAAATCTACTAGCCACCTCACTCTGTCCCTCCTATATGCCCTTAATAACTAAAGCCTAAAAAAAGTTTCAATAACGCCTCATATATAAAACAAACTAACTTTCATTACCTACAGAAACTAATGTTAAAATGAAAAAAATTAAAAATATGCATATCAAACGTATAAAATTTAAATAAAATCAACCACTTAGCCAATTAACTGAATAAACAAAGAGACTCCTCTTCAATAAATTCCATGAAGAAGAGAAAACTTCTCCAGAGCCGATCCCCTGAAACAAAAACACAACATTTTTTTTAAGAAAAGGTTCGGTTTTTCAAGAACAAATCTTTGCAATGTGAAATAGTACCCTCTACAACACACATAGACTTTTTTAACTTCTGAATTTAGAACAAAAATAACCTCAGCTGTCCACTGTAGACCCTTAAAAGCTTGTTTAAAAAAAAGTCCATTTTTAAAAAATTGCAATTTATTTTTGTTTCTTTGGTTTTCTTTGAATGTTAATGAAACAAAATGAATAAAAATCTTATATTAGTAAAATATAATGACCGTAATAACTGTTAAAAAACCATAATAAATCTTTAACTAAGCTTTCAATCCCAGAAGCAGCTGCAAGATCCACGCTAGAGATTTACAGCAAAGAAACAGACCGTCAATCCAACTTGTTCTCACCACTCAGTTATCTTGAACTGAGCTAGTCCCATGTGCCAGCATTTGGCCCATATACCTCTAAATCCTTCCTTTCATGTACCCGTCCAGGTGACTCTTAAATGTTGTAATTGTACCGCCTCCAGCACTTCCTCTGGGAGTTCATTCCATACATGCACCACCCTCTGCGTGAAAATGTTGCCCCTTTTAAATCTTTCCCCTCACCTCTGCTTTTTGGACTCCCCTCCCCTGGGAAAAAAATACCTTGGTTAGTAGATTAAAATTCATTGTGTTCACCTTGATTACAAGATTAAAAGATAAATATTAAACAGAAAAGTTAAGATGAATTTTGGAAGTTTCAGAAGAAATTTTCAGGCAAGTGTAAACAAGTGGAATGTTATTTTTGTTTAAAAATCAGATGCAATTATAGGAACTAGGAATTATAGGAACTATATTCAACCAAACAAACCTGTTTCACTATGCACTTAGGTTATGGTTGATTTGTATCTCATCCAGTTTCCCAACCCAACAATATTCATCAAATATAGAGATAACAAGGTGTGGAGCTGGATGAACACAGCAGGCCAAGCAGCATCATAGGAGCAGGAAAGCTTGACGTTTCGGGCCTAGACCCTTCATCAGAAATGCCTAGAGATTCATCAAATCTCTGTTACGAAAATGTCGAATGATAAAATATCCACAGCCGTTTGAGAGTGGGAGTTTCACATTTCCACTAAGGGATAAACTTTGTCTTCGATCAATAGTGTGAAATGGGTGATAGTGAATTGGCAGACCATTTTACATCTCTCCTGAATTATATTTCTCTTGATTTCACAAGGTCTTATGGAAATTGTGGGGTTTCTGTTGTGCCTGGTACATCACTGATCAAACTATTTTAGCATAGTGATCATATGGAGCAGTGTCAAGATGAATATTTTCAGTGTATGCTTGATTGCTTTAGTTACCTAATGGATTCAGTTAGAGCTGAATATTTTTTACATTAATTTTACACTTTTAAGTGAAGTACTCATGCATGGTAACATGTTGTCTTACAGCGCCATCTAGTGTTGGTGATCCGTATAACACCAAAAAGCAATCATAGGCAGCTTGGAACTATGGTGATAAATTGGAAAAAAAAAAGCAATATATTTTTGTGCCCTTTCTTTTACTTCTGGTCCTGCTCTCTTTCTTCACTTGTGCTATTGCCTGTATTTTTCACTTTGCCCACTGACATGCTTCTTATTCTCCTCAGTAACACAATATCCACAATGTGTGAGAGATAGTAGGAACTGCAGATGCTGGAGAATCCGAGATAACAAGGTGTGGAGCTGGATGAACACAGCAGGCCAAGCAGCTTCATAGGAGCGATGTGTGATTGTGTATGACCTGTCTGTTGAGTATTTCGGGAAGGGGGAATGCTATTTCAGGATCTACATGTTGCTTGGGAATGACTGGTCTTGTCGGACATCATTTTAGGCAAGTCATGAACACAGGTGCTGAACATGTCACCAGTGATATTCAGAAAAGTCAGACCATCGCATCATTCAGTATGTAACACTGATTTTGGCTTGAACAGTGTCATTGTTGACCTCAAGAATCCTGACCGACGATCCCTTTTAACCTTGCACAGTCTAGGCCCGAAATGTCAGCCTTCCTGCTCCTCTGATGCTGCTTGGCCTGCTGTGTTCATCCAGCTCTACGCCTTGTTATCACAGCACAATAACTGTTGAGCAGCAGGAGAGACCTGCACCATCACCTCAAACAAGAAGTAAATGAGTAAAGCGCTCATCAACTATTTCAGATTAGCTGCTGGTTGATTGTTTTTGTTGTTTTGCAGTTTGTTTCTGAGTCAGTAGCATCATTTTGTGGTCAACTTCCTTATTTTAACAAAGTCAACAGGAATTAGTGTGACACATGGTGAAGGCCACAGTTCTCATGTTAATAGGTCTGTTCACACATTGTTTATAGTCATGACTGCTACACTTTAGACCCACCTGACTTCCAGCATGACAGGGAGAATGAAGAGATGCAACGCAGAAGAGAAAAAGTGACTCAGGGCTCTCATCGTAGGTTCATACCCACTTTAGGTCTTCAGGGAGCAATCTTCCTATCTCAGACTCAGAAAGCAATCATCTGTGCAGTTTGGGATTAATTCACAATTGAGATTGCTAATGGAAAGCTACCAACTACTGAAGGTATACCGACAACCTCAAAGCACAGCAAACTTTAACAGAGGCTGTAAAAAGTGACTGTGGCCCTCAACTTCTACATAACAGTATCCAATGGGCAATATCTGCATCATCTCACCATTCACCACCATGTAAGGGAAGTAACTGACAACACTGTGTGGTAGGAAATGTAAATATATTGCAGTATCTGCACCCACCAACACAGTATTCTGGACAAACAATCTTGATTAGCAGCTCACATTTTTGAAGTTAGACATCAACTCATAACCCACCAATGTAGAGGTGGCTGAAGAAATAGAACTATAGCTGATATCCGAAAGGAAATGCTTGTTACCATACTCTGCTTTTCAGGCTGCTGAAAACCTACTCTGATAATTTAATGTTTAAATTTCTGACTCATTGTGGGTGAACTGCTGTGGTTTATTCCGCCATGGAGGGTTTGGTCCAGTCACTCCTGCTGACTGCCCAGGATTAATGAATGTGAATTCTTTGATCATTTGGAGGAAAAAAATAATTGTATCATATTCATATCATAGGCAGTGGCCTAGCGGTATTATCGCTGGACTGTTAATCCCAAGACCCAGACAATGTTTTGGGGACCTGTGTTCGAATCCCACCATGGCAGATGGTGGAATTTGAATTCAATAAAATATCTGGAATTAAGAGTCTAATGATGACCGTGAATCCATTGTCGATTATCAGAAAAACCCATCAGGTTCACTAATGTCCTTTAGGGAAGGAAACTGCCATCCTTACTTGGTCTGGCCTACATTCCAGACCTATAGCAGTGTGGCTGACTCTTAACTGCCCTCTGGGCAATTAGGGATGGGCAATAAATGCTGCCTGGTCAGCGACACCCTCATCCCATGAGTGAATAAAGAAAAAAAGGTCATTGGCTTTAGAAAAAATTAAAAGATGATCATTTTTCTGTTCACTGCTTTTTAAAACACATATGAATATATTTTGACGTAAAACACAACTCAGCATAAGAATTATATCTTCCGTGTCCTTTCTGTGGAAAAAAAGAGGTTCAAAAATTGGCAAGTAAGCCATAATCGGATTCATCACTTAACTGATGACTTTAAATGACAGAATTTCACATTTACACCCCAGAATTCAAGTATGTGAAAGGACGTGGAATTGTTGCTCTAAACCTGTAGTGAAATGAAGAGCAACTCATTCTCAGGATGCTTTGTGATATGACTTCATACATTTAATTAGAGTCAGCAATAAAACTAAACCCACACAAAATCTCATGTTCCTTTAACAAAAAAACTGCTGACAACCTATTCAACAGACAAATAATCAGCATATTAACTAAAACTAAACTGGCAGAGATGAGCATCAGATATTGAATTAAATTACAACCTTAAGCATATTACGCTTACTTTTAATGAAATTCAATCAGTAGCATTAGATAGAGGGATTTTGGGTTGACATTTTAATGGTATAAGGATAAATTAAAGCTAATAAAATTTTAGTTTTGACAGGTTTTTAAATTTCCCTGCTTTGTGAGACATGAAAACTAAGATAAGTTGTTGAGATAGGCTCCTTTCAACTGATTTCACAGGCAGGAGATTATTCAATTGAATTATCTTCCACTTAATTTTACAATATATGAAATACAGATAAGCCATTCTTGTAATGAAGCTACTTTGATATCTAGGGAAACTGATTATTGGAGTTTTACCTAGATAGTGCGTACGGTATTTTCCAACTACCTTGGTGGCATGCTTCACAGCATGCAGCATGAATTTTTTTTAAGGTACATCGCTCCTATCTTTCTGGAGGTTAATTGATGACCTAGTTTGTAAGAGAGACAAATCTGGGTTTACTATTTATCATAATTTAAATGCTGATGGTGTCACCATATCTTACTGAACTCACCTCATTAATTACCTATCCTGCCCCAATGACATTCCTCACATCTTATTCTATCCCCATCTTCACCTGCATTTCCGGAACAACTTACCATTCAGTGGATATCTGTATCCTTGGCCCTGCACTGTATTTTTAAGGTTGTTGTGGACCTGGATGGGCACTGGAAATTCAAAGCTGCCATACTCAGTGATGAAATCAATTCAAAGATGAGGTTGTTGGCTTGCTCGCCAAACTAGCTGGTTATTGTACAGACATTTCATCACCATGCTAGGTAACATCATGAGTGCGGCCTCCGATGAAGCGCTGTTGTTCTACTCTGCTTGGTATTTATACGATGCGGTCTGTTAAGTTGGGTTGTGTCATTTCTGGTTCTGTTTTGCA
Source organism: Ginglymostoma cirratum (assembly GCA_024137785.1). Taxonomy (NCBI): domain Eukaryota; kingdom Metazoa; phylum Chordata; class Chondrichthyes; order Orectolobiformes; family Ginglymostomatidae; genus Ginglymostoma; species Ginglymostoma cirratum. Next base: position 27,617,302 of record JAHRHZ010000014.1, read on the forward strand.
TGGGTTTGTTTATGGTGTCTAATTCCATATGTTTGTTGATTGCATTACGGGTTGAAAACCAGGCCTGTAGGAATTCCCGTGCACGTCTGTGGTTTGCTTGAGCTAGGATGGTCACGTTGTCCCAAGAAAATTGATGGCCTTCATTGTCCAAGTGCACTGAGATGAGGGGAAATTCATCATGTTGTTTCGCTGCTAGTTGGTGTTTGTGTATCCTGATGGCTAGTTTCCTTCTAGTCTGGCTGATGTAATGTTTGTTGCAGTCATTGCAAGATATTTTGCAAATTACGTTGGAGAAAGAGCATCTATACAAGGTCTTTGTTAACAATGGATATGCCAACAACTTCATCCACAGATCCCTGCTAGATAGATAATGCCAAGAGGACACAATACACCCCAGTACACTGGCCACTCTACCCTATATCAAGAATATATTAGAACTGACAACGCGGCTCCTACAACCTCCAGGAATCATGGTAGCACCACAGCCACACTACGACAAACACTCACAAGGATCAAAGACTTGCAGGACCAATGTAGTTTACAAAATAGCTTGCAATGGCTGCAACTAATACTACATCAGTGAGACCGGAAGGAAAGCCATCAGGATACATCAACACCAGCTGGAAGCAAAACAACACAATGAACTTTTTCTCAACTCAGTGCACTCAGACAATGAAGGCCATCAATTTAACTCGGACAATGTAACTATTCTAGCTCATGCACGGGAATTCCTAGAGGCCTGGTTTTCAACCCGAAATGCAATCAACAAACATATGGAATTAGACTTCATATACAAACCCATGCAAAAAAGAACCAGAAATGACACAACCCAACTTAACAGACTGGATCATTTAAATTCCAAGCGGAGTAGAACAACATCGCTTCATTGGAGGCCGCACTGATGATGTTACCTAGCATGGTGACGAAATGTCTGTACGATAACCAGCTAGCTCAGAGAGCAAGCCAACAATCTCATCCACAACCTGTGCTACAAATACTTGCATGAACCATAAACAGTGCAAAGATATCAGAGAAGGGGAAGGTGGGACCAAATTCTAAGATAGAGACTTGGAGCTCCTAGTGAATGGAGTGCTGTAGAGGAAGCTACAACATCAGAGCCCAGTAGCCTGGTCTGAGGTCTTCACCATCTGGAGGAATGGCCAGCAGCGCTGCAAGAAGGTCGTTGACCTTCTGCCAAGGTGAGTTCCACACTCCTCTCTCTGCTACTCCATCTCTGCTTCCACACCCGTGTCCCACCAAGGCTCAGGCTCGTCCACTCTTACCATTGCCTGTAACATCTTCCCTCACTTCTAGTTACCCTGCATTCCCCCACCCAAAACATCCCAACATCGCTAAATCTGCATCGACTTCACTGCTTACTCGCCAACTTGTAAAATCTCAACAGCTTTCCACTACATGCATCAGCACTGACTCCCTTGCCACCTATATTAAGCATACTCAGTCCCTCCTAATCTCTCATTTCAGAAGATCACCTATAATAAAGCAGAAAAGGCCCACATGGGTGAAATCAGTTTGACAACAGATTCCACAGACCCTATGTGGAGAGAATCCTGCCCCTCACAGGTGAAGACCGGGACTGCTTCTCTCGGGATGTGGAAACATCTATAGCCCACCAACTGGGTAAGTACTATTATCCATTCCACTGTAACTCTCACAGTAACCACACTTCCAATGTCATTCATTGCTCACAATTGTTAATGACTGGCCTCTTTGCTCTTTTCTGTCTTGCAGGCACCAGCAGGATGTCCACGACCTCCACAGGTCAGCAGCCCCAGAAGCCAACTCCTCAATCCCCGAAGGACAACAGAATCCAGGCCTTTGAGGAAGAGTCAGTAAGACTGCCCCTTACACATCCCTGCCAGCTCAGGTACTGACGCCTCGGTGGGTATGTTAACCTGAGTAAGTTTGGGAGCAGAAGCTGGCCAGCACCTGACTTCACTGGTACCTCCACAGACTTCAGTGAAGACTATTCCCCTTTGACTTTGAGACGTGACTGTCTGTTTTCTGCACATGCAGTGTGCTTGCTGAATAAACTGCTGGCACTTGGTGTAGGTTTGAGAATGACAAAGCACACTGCCGCACAGCAAGATGTACACTCCCTTAACTGAGTAAGTTTCCTCCTCCAATGAGGTGATTACTGGCATGCCCGGTCTCCTTGTGAACTTGCAGGTTGACACTAGGTAAGCAAGCACTATGTGAGGAAGTAAGCAACCCTGAGATGTAGCTTGGTCTAATCCTTGAGCTGGGTTCCCGTCCTTGCCTGAGAAGTGTTCTTCCAGCAGCCTCTTGATGCAAGTTGCTGCTGTGTCCTGCAATGTGAGTCTGTGTATCTCCAGGAGCCTGCAAATGAATTAGAGGTGCCATGATGATTCTGAGGGAAATGTCAGATACCACTGTCCACAGATTCGGCTGGTGCCCATGGACTGTGCTCGGTGCTGCTGCTCAGTACGGAGCAACATGGAGGCTCCTCACAGCCAGTGGTGACCTGAAATTTCCAGGAACCTGCTTTGACTTCCATATTCATAATTCTGAACATCTCATTAGTTTCACATGTTTGGCAATGTAGGAAGCTGAGTATTGTGAGATGGGTTGGATTTTAATAAGGTATTTAGTTCTAGCTACATTCAAACTATAATTTCCCCTTAATGAGCAACTTCGCCACTACCTAGCAGGAAATTCACCTCGCCACTTGGCAATATTGTAAAGATGGAGCAAGTTGCTCACAATGTCAAGACAGGCTTTGGCAGACTTCCTGCACGATTCTGCTTTCACTCTCGGCATAGCCCACTCACTGAGACCCCAAAAGATGCTGTACCTTGTATTCTTGATGGTATTGAAGCGACAAGCAACTTGATACAGAACATTTAGTAAACAGCTTAAAAGGGCTGCTGCTAGCTGATAAATAAAGGAATGCTTAAGGTCATTTAGTGACCCTGACACACAAGGTCGTAGAGTCATAAAGCCAATAGGCTCAAGACAACGCTGTTCAACCCAATGAGTCTATGCACTCTGTAGAACATTCTATTCTTGCTATTTCTCAGCTTTATCCTTGTGGCCCTCCAACATTATTTACCTCAAATGGCCATCCAATTTCCATTTGAAATAACTCATGGGGTAAAAGGTTTCAAGTCCCTGAATGAATTGGGTTTTGGTCAGAAAGTTGGGAAATTGTGTGAGATGGCCAGCAAGGAGCTTCTTTATGTCAAGAGCAAGAAGTCCTATTTTCCAACTGAGTAATAGACAGCGACATGATATTCTCAGTTTGGGCAGTGAGAGGCCTGTATGTATTAGCATGCATTAATGTCCTTATTATTAGTTAATCTCACCTCATTTATATGAAGTTTCCCCATTCTTCCACCTGGTGGATAGAATTTATACAGTGACAATTCCTCGTACGAAAGTCAGAATGGTTAACCTGCCAAATCCAGCTGACCACCTGCTTCTCTGGATCACCATCTTGAACACCAGTCGCCAATGACACAGGACATGCTCCATGGGCAGAGGTTGCAACCCCATACATGAATGTTGGCATCAAGTAAGTACTAGCCTCACTGCACTTTCCCTCATTCTGAGAGGGAGGAAGGGAGCTTTTGAGTGATTTAAGGTCCTTCAGTGGGCAGCAGAATTACACAGATAATTTCAGCACAGGTGAAAGGAACCTGACAGCACTACTTGCTATTATGTACCTTAAGCAGGAACCTATTGTATAGACCACAAATCATGGCCCTAAGCAGTCATGAGCACATCATGCAGCCTTATCGTGAATCAATCCCATTAATGGCTGTGATGTACACGCAAAGTATTGCAACCTGGGAAGATTGACACTAGTTGTTCGAAGTAGCTAACACCTCCAAGTCCGCATGGCCTGAATCTGCTGGAGAAGCAGCTCACTTCACACTTTGGATCATAGGGCAAAGGATGTTGAGGTTCCCTGCCTTCAATTTCTCATTGCGGGCAGACTGACATTCACTCACACAGGAGATGATGAAAAGTGAATGTAAATATACAAATATGATAATGTATTTACCATGAACTGAGTGCGGCCACCCAGCCCAAACTCCCACCGGGCTGAGGATGGAGATGGAAGGCCTGGTCGTCTCCGAGTATTCTGAGTAGAAATGTCTAATAGGCCTGAGTGAGGTTCCTCCTCCAATGAGGTGCTTGCTGGCATGCCCTTCTCCTTGTGAACAGTGGGGTACCTGGAGTGAGTTCAAATTGCCTTATCATCCTTGCCACAGGGGCTGAGCACCTACGGTCAAGCAAGAGAGTGCAAGTCCGTGCTTATATTCAGACACTGATATTGCTGGACTCTGAACTGCTTGCTCAACCAGAAGTAGAGACATGACAGTGATGTGCTCACCAGCACATGCTCCTGACTCTAATCCAACTATCGTAGTCACCAAGGTGCCAGTGTCTGAGCTGGTGGAGGGTGCAAGAGGCAGCCTTATAGGTGCATCCTCTGAGATATCTGTGGGTTCCTCCTCAGAGGTTGAGGAGCAGATATCTTGTGGGACCGGCCTATTGGCCTCTGGGCCCATGCACATGCCACGAGTGCCTGCAGGAAACAAAAGTGAGAATATGTTGAGAACTAGGGGTTGAAGTTCGGGTATGCTAACAATACATTAAGGTAAGGGGAGGGCAGCACAGCAATGGATGATGACTCTTCCTTAGTTCTCAGGACAGGGTTGTTTTTGCATCAATATGTGAGCATTGTGTTTCTCACTGACCGGGAGGAGCAGGATCCTGTCCTCATAAGGGGGAAGGAGCCGAATGTCGTGCACACCACCACCCATCTTGTCTCTCACCCATTCTGCTGTGGGCCATTTTCTCCTGGAATGGGATGAAGGGAGGGACTGAGTTAGATGAACATGGGCTATACAGCTGTCATACTGGTGCAGATAGGAGAAAGGTGATGAAGGGTGTCAAGTGAGTGTGTAAGCAGGGCAGAGGGTGTGCACAGTTCGTAGGGTAAGGGGGAGTTAGGGTAGTGTGAACAAATGAAGGAAAATATTGCGTATTATAGTGACAGTGGTAGACCTTAAGTTTTGATCAGAAGTTTGTGTGGTAGCCAAGATAGTGTGAGATAGCAGAGAAAAATGGTGGGTACTTATGCTCATGGAGCAAGCATTGACATAGGCATGTTCCAGATTGTGGAGACTTTGTTGACTTGTTTGGCAGCTTCAGACCCGTCTGGCAGAGCCTGGTGATGTGATCTACTCTGCCAGTCCTGGGCGAGGAATATGCCCTTCTCTGCACCACTCCAACCTCCAAGCCACTGATCTCAAAGAGGGGTACCAATTTTCCCTTGTCTGACATGTGTGGGGAAAATGATCTTGGACCATGCAGGTCAACTCTGGATCTCCCGCACTTGACCTGGTTTAAAACTGTGTTTTAAATATGTTGACTCCATAACTGGAGTCAGATTAGATTAACATCAGTGCTAGATAAGGTTTTAGAAACAATCATCAGGGGAAAAAAGCCATAGACACTTAGAGGGGATTGTGTCAAGTAGAGAGAGTTAGCATGGATTTGTAAAAGGCAGATTGTATTTGATTATTGGCATTTTTGATGTCAAAACAGAGATTAATGAAGGGAAGACATTGGATACAGTCTAATTTGGATTTTTACAAAATATTTGACAACGTCACGCAGAAAAGTCTAGTTAACAAAATTTAGGATGGTGAAATGGGAGAGTCAGTGTCAGCTTGGATAAAAACATGACTTAATCACAGAGAAAGGGGCTTTTTTAGGAACAAAAACAAAGTTGCTGGAAAAGCTCAGCAGGTCTGGCAGCATCTGTGAAGGAAAAAATCAGAGTTAACGTCTCGGGTCTGGTGACCCTTCCTCAAAACCAGTTTTTATTAAGGGTTTTGTTTTAGCCTGGAGGATGGTAGCAGTGGTGTTCTCCAAAATTCAGTGCTCAGACTTCAACAAGGATAAATTGACAGGATGGGAAGACACATGGAAGATGGAATTTAATACAGAGAAGTGTGAAGTGATGCATTTGGGAGAAGGGATAGGGAAAGGTCATTTAGATTTAGTGGCACTGTTCTAACGATTGTGTTGGGACAGAGAGAACTAGAGTGTCATGTGCGGAGAAATTTGATATGGCACAGCATCTATGATCAGCCAAGCAAATGAGATGTTGATCTTTACAAATAAAGGTATGAGTACAAAAGCAGGAAGTTATGCTGAATCTATATAGCTCTGGTTGGACCACAACTAGAGAATTGTATCCAATTCTGATCACCACAGTTTGTGAAGGTGCAAAGAATCATTCCAGGGACAAAAGATTTTAGCTAGAAGGTTGTTTGGAGAAGTTGGGGTTGCTCTTTCGGAACAAAGAATATTGAAGGCAGATTTGATAGAGGTGTACAAGACTGACAAGTTCAGGCAAGATAGGCAAAGAAATGTTTTCCCATTACAATGGCTGGGTGACACAATTTTAAGGTTTTGCATAAGAAATACACTGGGGGAATGTGCGAAAGCATTTTTTTTACAAAGCTATTGGCAATGACCCAGAACTTGCTGCTTATGTGAATTGCAGAGATGGAGACAATTTGCTGAATTTTATCTGAAATTGACTAAGTGTCAATGTTGGAGAATTTAATGGAGGTTTATCTCCATAAGTCCTGTCCAGTTTAGTCATACTATCTGCACAAACTCACTTCATTACCTATGCACTAACTCCTATGGCACCAGACTTGTCCCACAAATAGAAATCTTCTTCACTGATGGGATATGAGTCAACATGGGCTCCGTTATGTTTGAATGACTCTCATTCTGCAGAATACTGAAGACATGTTGGCCAATGAGGAGTACAAGCGTGTTTTCCTGCTGGTGTACACCTCTCACTGAGCCGCCGCTGCTGCTTTGTCCCTGTGAAGTCTGATTGTGATTGTCTGAAAACTTGCTGTTTTCATTACTGGCTGTGACCTTTATGCTGGAGTTTACTCAACTTTAATATCTCAAACTAGGTTTACAAGAATGAGAGGTGACCATGTTAAAACACACGATTCTGAAGGGCCATGACATGGTGGGTGCTGAGAGGATGTTTCCCCTCACAGGGTGATCTCCAACTCAGAGGGCAGAGTTTCAAACTAAAAGGTTTAATTCAGAGATGGGGAAGAATTTGTTGTTAGTCTTTGGAATTGTCTTCCCACAGACAGTAATGGGGACTGGGTCACTGAATATATTCAAGGCCAAATGATACAGATTTTTGAGTTGAGGGATTTTCCTTGGGTTTCAGAGGCTGTGAGGTGACCTTGTAGTGGTCTATAAAATTGCAAGGAGCATGGACAGAGTGAGCAGCCAAGGTCTTTTTCCCAGAGTAGGGGAATCTAAAACTAGAGGACATAGGTTTAAAGTGAGAGGGAAAAGATTTAAAAGGGACTTCAGGAACATCTTTTTCACACAAAGGGTCATGCATGTATGGAACAAGATGCCAATGGAAGTGGTAAAGGCAAGTACAATTACATTTAAAAGGCATCTGGATGGGTACATGAACAGGAAGCCTCCAGAGCGATATGGGCCAAATGCTGGCAAATGGGACGAGATCAGTTTAGGGTATCTGGGTTGGACTGAAGAGTTGATGTTGTATGACTCTATGAATGTAGACAGTGAGAGTAATCAGACTATTGGAGACCATTTACCTAGGAGGATATCACTTGATTCCATCCTTACCCATGTTCATTAATGTACACTGTCCACTTGTAGTGACTGGACAAATGATATTGTAACTGATTTCCATTCCAGCCTAGTCTGGGTACACATAGACTGCATGCAGTACTTCTATCGCTATCTTGGCTGAAGTTTGGTGATGCAGCTTAGTCCAGTTATGAAAAATTTATGGGGCCAGTAATTTTCCCTGACCCGCTGTGTGCCAATTTATAGCAGCTGAGTGAGAGCAATTCCAAGGAAATTACTTGTTTTGGATTATGTGGCACATTTGCAATGCAATGCAGAGAGGGCATTAAACTACAAGTTGCATATTTTAATAAATGTACTAATATTTATTAATATTCATCAGAAGGTTAAAGAATGGTATTTGAACACAATACCAATATTCATCATACTGTTGTGCAAACATTTTTTGCAGTAGCTAATGGCAGTTGTAAATATGTCATCATATTTTATGTTGCCCCCTTCAAGAAACTAAAACCACATTTCTTTGCTATTCATAGTATTTGGAGTAAAAGACCTTATTCACAAATAGTCCTGTTGGTTCACTTTCTTTTTGCCGAAAGTAAATGTTTAATCTTTGCAGATTTGCAATCAGAAATCATTTTTCAGTATGATCTGCATTAATATTACATTAAGATGTGTACCCAACAGAAAACAGTCTGCAGACAATAGCAAACTGAGGACACAACTGAAAATAATGTGGCACAACAAATCCTGTATATATAATATCCTCATTACCATTATCTTAACTTTTACCAATCACTGCAGGACAAATGTTTTGCTGTGTGAGAGGAAGGAATATTGTTTAAGAAACCCAAATGCACACTGATGAAGCAATGCTTATTTACTGTGTTATTGTTATGAAGTCATATTAACGTTTATAGAAAAATAGTGATTCATTATTTTTAAATATAGAATTCAACAACAAATATTCATTATATTGTCCATCTGTCACCCACAGTGTGTATATATAGTAGTGCATTCAGCATAGATACAGTAACTGGAGACTGATTTTGTTTTTAGTATTGTTGGCATTCCATGAAAAATTGCTTTCCAATATCAATAACTGTTCAATTTAAGTGCTTTCTTTGAAAGCTGAATAGCTTATTTTGCATGCTTCTTGGAAAGTCTGTTGAGTGATGTTTCTTAAAAGTTTAGGCTTTGATTTCTCACAAAACATTCCTTAAAGCGACACACCTGGGCCTTCTGAATCACCTTAAAATCTTCTTGTAAACTCAGAGCTGAGTAAGTATTTCTTTGAAGCTTCCTTGAGATTGTCGTGCCACGCTGCTATTTCTGGCACCAGGTGGTGGTTTGTTTGTAGAAACCTGAACTCCAGACTTTGGCATTAATAATTATGGGATATGTAAAAATATCACATTCGTCATGCAGAGTTAACTTGCAGTAAAGGTTTTATTTCTGTAAAATATTCTTTTCATCATGTTGGTCTCCCATTCTGCATAATTTGTGGTATTCCGTTGCTTATATTATCTGGAATCTCTTGTACCTGAAAAATAACAAAATGAAAAGTTAATTTGATCTTACTGCACCATCGGCATCTGTCCTTTTATGCTAACAGGAATTAATGAATGCAAAATGTGTAAAATGCCATGTGGCTGCAATTGACTCAGTGACACAGGGATCATGAAGGCACATAATTGGGAAGTGAATTTCTTGTAGTAATTTGTAGGGGGGAATGAGTTGTTTGATGCACAAGGTTCTGATGAAAGCAAATGGATTCTTTGTGATACTCGTCAAAACAAAAGTAATCACTGTTCATAGCTAACGACAGAATCATTTGCCTGTTTGGCGCTGACCAGTAGGACTTGAGAATGTTGTTATTGAAAGCATTAAAACAAAAACAGACCCATTTAGTTTTTCGATCATGCTGCACCACTCCACAGGGTTGAAGCTGATTTTCTGTACTAACTCCAGCTGCCCATGCTACCCCGTTTCTCTTTAGTCCCTTAATACTTTACTGGCCTCAAATATTCAGAGCCAAGCACCCACAGCTCTATAGCAGAGATAACTGTAAAGATTCAGAACTTTCCGAAAGAAAGAATTTCTCCTCATCTCAATTGTAATTCATCAATGTATTTTTCTGAGGCTGATGCTGTTTTCTAGATTTCTCATCATGGGAAACCATTATCTCAGCATCCATCGTGTTAAACTTCTAACTTTTTTTGATGTTTCAGCCAGATCATTGCTCATCCTTGTCAGTCCCTAACATTCACTTAGTCTACTCAATCTCTTCTCGTGGGGCAATCTAATTCCTCCAGGGTGAGTGTGTCCTTACTTACAGAGGAGCCCAAAACAACATACTGTTATAATTCACACAATCATAAAGAATAAAAGAACAAAAGGGAAGTAAAGCACAGGAACAGGCCCTTCGGCCCTCCAAGCCTGTGCTGATCATCATGCCCTAACTAAACCAAAAAATAAACCTACTTCCCTTATTCGGTCCATATCCCTCTATTCTCTCTCCATTCATGTAACCATCCAAACGCCTCTTAAATGTTGCCAATGTGCCTGCTTCCACCACTTCCTCTGGCAGAGTATTCCAGGCTCCCACCACTCTCTGCATGAAGAACTTCCTTTGCACATTTCCCTTAAACTTTTGCCCTCTCTGACCTTGAACCTGTGCATCCTTGTAATTGAAATTTCAAACCTGGGAAAAAGTCTCTATCCAGCCTGTCAATATCTCTCATAATTTTACAGACCTCTATCAGGTCTCCTCCCAACCACCGTCTTTCCAGTGAAAACAATCCTAGTCTTTTTAAGCTTTCCTCATAGCCAATGCCCTCGAGACCAGGCAACATCCTGGTGAACGTTCTCTGCACTGTCTCCAAATCTTCCACGTCCTTCAGGTAATGTGGTGACCAAAACTGCACACAGTACTCCAAATGCGGCCTAACAAGGGTTTTATATAGCTGCAATATGTTTTGCCAACTCTTGTACTCCACACCCTGGCCAATGAAGGCAAGCATGCCATATGCCTTCTTGGTCATCTTGGCTAGCTGTGTTGCCACTTTTAGGGAACTGTGGACAGACACACCCAGATCCATCTGTATGTTAATGTTCCTAAGGAATCTGCTATTTATAGCATAATTCACACCTAAATTTGATTCTCCAAAATGCATCACCTCGCATTTGTCTGGTTTAAACTCCATCTGCCATTTCTGTGCCCTTGTCACCAATCTATCTATATCTTGTGGTATCCTTTCACAATTTTCGGCACTATCAGCAACTCCACCGATCTTCGTGTCATCTGCAAATGTATTAATCAGACCACCCACATTTTCCTCCAGATCATTTATTTATACTACAAACAACGGAAGACCTAAGACTGATCCCCGTGGAACACCACTAGTTACTGGTCTCCATTCTGAAAAACATCCTTCAACCACTACCCTCTGTCTTCTATGACCAAGCCAGTTTTGTATCCATCTAGCCAGCCCACCATGAATCCCATGTGATTTTCATTTGGTGAATGAAAGTCCTGGAGCCAATTTTTTCTTTGTCTTATGTTTATTTGGAATTAAACATCATAAGCTTACATTTCCCAACTTCATACACCACAGTTTCAGTAGGCATTCACGTTAATACAATTTTGAAAGCCCACCTCCTGCACATCCAGAGTCAATGCTTGTGATGTGACTGTGTTAAAAATGGTGCTATTCAAATATACATGGAAGAGATAAGACTCTACCTTTGCAAACTCTATTTAGTGCAATAATGAAGTCTGAAAATGGTGGATAAACACACTTACCCCAATTACAATTAGCAAGCAACGAGGCCAAGAGAGTGGATGAAGCAGGAGAGGAAGTTAGTGAGGTGCTGAAAGGAGTGTGTGAAGCAGGGAAGAGAGTGGCTGAAATGGTTTTCCTAACTGCTTCCTCTACCTATATGTTATGTTTCTGTGATTTTTGTACACGGACATTCAGCACCTGCTGAATGTAAGCATTGTGCAGTCTTTTATCATACAAAAGGATATTTTTTCACCTCTCATCTATCACACGCATTCAGCCAACCTGTCTGTAATTCCTCTGCAGTCTCTGCATCTTCCTTGCCATCTACTTTCCCACATAAATTTATATTGATAGCAAAGTTAGATATGTTATACTCTGCCCCCTCATCTACGACATTATCATAGATTGTAAATAACTGAGGCCAATACTGATCAGTGTAAAAACTGAAAGAACTGCGGATGCTGTAGATCTGGAACAAAACCAAAAGTTGCTGGAAGGCTAGCAGGTCTGGCAGCATCTGTGAAGAAAAAATCAGAGTTAACGTTTCAGGTCCGGTGACCCTTCCTCAGAACTGATGGTAGCTGGGAAACGTTGGTGTGTATGCAGAAAACAGGGAGGGTGATTGGAGAGGGAGTAAATGATAGGATAGAGCCTAAAGAGAGAGAAAAGCATTTGGATAGACAAAGGAGTTAATAACGATCAGGCTGGGAGAGTGAATAGTTGTTAATGGGGACTGTTAGTAACTAACAATTGGTAGTGTGTAATGGCAGGCTGTGTGATAACAAGGCCTGGTGTGTGGGGTAGGGGCTAGACCATGGGAGAGTTTAGGCCCTAAGATCATTGAACTCGATATTGAGTCCGGAGGGCTGCGGGGTCCCCAAGCAGAAAATGAGGTGTTGTTCTTCGAGCTTGCAGGTGATGTGTTGCTTCATCTGGAAGGTATGTTTGGACTCTTGGGTAATGGGGAGGGAGGAGCGAAATGGGCAGGTGTTACACCTTCGGTGGTTGCAGGGGAATGTGCCGTGGGGCTGTGGGGGTTTGGGGGTGAAGGAAGTGTGGACCAGGGTGTCCCGGAGGGAACAGTACCTGCGGAGGGTAGACAGGGGAGGGGAAGGGAATATATGTCTGGTGGTGGCATGTCACTGGAGGTGGCGGAAATGGCATCAGATGATCTGGATGTGGATGCTGGTGGGATGGTAGGTAAGGTCAAGGGGAACCCTATCTTGTGGGAGGGAAGAGGAGTGAGGGCGGAAGTACGGTTGAGGGCCCTATCCACAATGGTGCTGGGGAATCCTCAGTTGAGGAAGAAGTGCACACTTCAGAAGCTCTCTTGTCGAAGTTGGCCTTATCTGAACATATGCAACAGAGGTGGAGGAACTGAGAGAATGGGGTTGAGTCTTTACAGGAAGCAAGGTGTGAGGATGTATAGTCCAGGTAGCTGCGGGAGTCGGTGGGTTTATAGTGGATATTAGTGGCCAGTCTATCCTCAAAAATGGAAACAGAGGTGTTGAGGAAGGTAAGGGAGGAGTCAGAGATAGACCAGGTGAAAGTGAGGGCAGGGTGAAAATTGGAAGTGAAATTGATGAACCTTTCCAATTCCGAACGGGAGAGGGAAGCAGCACCGATGATATCATCGATATACCAGGGAAAGAGTTGTGGGTGGGGGCCGGAATAGGACTGGAACAAGGAATGTTCCACATACCCCACGAACAGACAGGCATAACTAGGGCCCATGTGGGTATCAACGAGAGTTCAAAGAGAAGTTGTTGAGGGTGAGGACGAGCTCGGCCAAGTGGAAGAGGGTGGTGGTGGGTGAGGACGGTTCTGGCCTTTGCTCCAGGAAGAAGCGGAGAGCCCTCAGACCCTCCTGGTGGGGAATGGATGTGTAAAGGGATTGCCATCCATGGTAAAGAGCAGGTGGCTCGAACCTGCAACTTGGAAGTTTTGAAACCGGCATAAAGTATCAGAGGAATCACGGATGTACGTGGGCAGGGATTGGACCAGGGGAGAGAAGACTGAGTCAAGGTAGGAAGAGATGAGTTCTGTGGGGCAAGAGCAGGCTGAAACAATGAGTCTACCCGGACAATCCTGTTTGTGGATTTTTGGAAGAAGGTAGAAGCGAGCTGTGCGGGACTAGGGGACTATCAGCTTGGAAGCAGGGGGGTGGGGATCACCGGATGAAATGAGATCAGTTACCGTAGCTGATACAATGGCCTGATGCATCATGGTGGGATAATGGTCCAGGGGAAGACAGAAAGAGGTATTTGAGAGCTGGCGCTCAGCCTCTGCAACGTAGGGGTCAGTATGCCAGACTGCAACAGCACTAACCTTATCAGCAGGCTTCATAACAAAGTCAGGGTTGGATCTGAATGCTTGGAGTGCAGTCAGTTCAGAGGGAGATAGATTGAATTTGGTGAGGAGGGAGGCAGAGAAATTGAGGCGACCAATATCACGTTGACAGTTCTCAATGAACAGATCAAATGCAGGTAAAAGACCAGTGGGAAGGGTCCAGGTGGAGGGAGAGTGTTGAAATTGGGCAAAGGGGTCTGCGGGATGGGGAGAGGACTCTTGTCCAAAGAAATTGGCACGGAGGCGAAGACGGCAGAAGGAGAGTTCGACCGCATGTCGTGCCTGAAATCTGTTAAGGTGCAAACGCAGAGGAATAAAGCTGAGACCTTTGCTGAGGACAGAACATCTACGTTCTGCTTGCAAAAAAGACCCTGAACTACCTGTTCCCTGCCACTTTAACACACTAACCAGTTCCCTGACCAACATCTCTGTCTCTGGCTTGCTGCAGTGTTCTAGCAAAGCTCAACGCAAGCTGGAAGAATAACACCTCATTTTCTGCTTAGGGGCCTTGGAGCCCTCTGGACTCCGTATCGAGTTCAATGATTTTGGGCCTAAACTCTCCCATGTCTCAGCCCGCTACCCCACATTCCAGGCCTTGTTATCACATAGCCTGCCATGACACACTACATACTGGTCGTCACTAACAGTCCCCATTAACAACTTATTCACCCTCCTAGCCAGATCATTATCAATTCCTTTGTCTATCCAACAGCTCTTCTCTCTGAGCTCAATTCTATCATTTACTCCCTACCCCATCAACCTCCCTATTTTCTATTGATTCATGTGGTATTTTATTATATACAGCCTCCCATTTGGAAACAGTCCTGTTTATAGCTAACTTTTTCTCTTGCCCATTTTCCAATCCTCATTCAATGTTAAATTATTCTAACCTCACAATGTCCTAATAACTTCTTGTGACCCCCCTTTCAAATGCTTTCGAAACTTAACATATTATTACTATCCACTGGTTCTCACTTATCCATTACTTGTCATATCATAAATAAATGATTCATTTGTCAAGTATGATTTGCCTTTCAAAAATCTGTCCTGCTTTGTACTGTTTTCTAGGTGTGTTACAAAGTATTTATTTTTGAGTTCTATCATTTTGCCAACTACTGTAGGGCTAACCACACTGTAGCTGACGATTTTTCCGTTCCTTAAAAAGCAAGATTATTTTTGCTATATTCCAATCCCTAGCCACTGTTCTAAAAGCTTAGGAATTCTTGAAATATCAAAACCAATACATTCACTATCTCGGAAATTATCTCATTAAAGAGCTAAGCATAGGGGTTGTCAGGTCCATTGCTTTTGTCCCAACACTGTTCCTTTATTTTTTTCTGTCCTACTTCTTTACATATATTGATTTATTTAAGTTTTGCATTCTTGCTAAACGCTTGGTTTTTCATGATGCTTTTCTTCTGTCTTCTGCCATGAAGACAAGTACAAAGTACTTATTAATATTTTTGCTATTGCCTTGTTCCTTACTTCATTTCACCTCCTGTTGCCTCTATTGGGCCGACTGTTACTTTCACTAATCTTTGAGTAGTTACATTGTAACAGAAAAACTTACAATCTTTTGTCACTGATATTCTCTTTTCTTCTTCCTTATCAATGCATTAGTCCTCCTTTGCTGAATAGTTAAGTTCTCCCAATTCTCAGGCACACTACTCTTTTTGGCAACATTATAAGGCCAATCACTTGATCTAATGCTATGTTTCACTGATCTTGCTAGACACAATGA
The DNA here is from genome assembly GCA_024137785.1 of Ginglymostoma cirratum. NCBI lineage: Eukaryota > Metazoa > Chordata > Chondrichthyes > Orectolobiformes > Ginglymostomatidae > Ginglymostoma > Ginglymostoma cirratum. Next base: position 27,632,845 of record JAHRHZ010000014.1, read on the forward strand.
GACTGAATCTTTTCTATTGCAGATTTGTGTCTTCGTACAACATATATTTGTTGTTAAATACGTATTGGAGTTTTAACTGTTAGCCACTGCTTGCTTATCAACACCTTTTTTTTTAATGGAATTTCACAACCAACTTTAGACAACTTGACCTTCATAGCTCTGCAGTTTGTTTTGTTTAGATTTAAAACTTTGGCTTCTGACTTAGCTAAATTACCTTTAAACTCTAAATTAAATTCAATCATATTATGGTCTTTCTTCCACGGAGGCCCTTTCAACATCAGGTTATTAATGAGACCTTTTTCAATGCACAATACTAGATCCAAAATAAAAGCAAAATACCGCGGATGCTGGAAAGCAGAAAATGCTGTCGAAACTCAGCAGGTCTAGCACCATCTGTAGAGAAGGGAAAAAGGTTAAATTTCAAGCCTAATATGACCCTTCTTCAGAAACATTAACTCTGTTTCTCTCTCCAAGAATGTTGCCAGATCTGCTGAGTTTGTTCAGCATTTTCTGGATCTAAAATAGCCTGTTTCTCAGGTTGTTCTTTGACACGGTGATCGAGATAATGGTCCTCTTTACAATCAATGAACTCATGGTCCACACTGTTACTGTAAATTTGGTTTCCCCAGTCTATATGAAGATGAAAGTCCCACATGAATACTGCATTATCCTCGTTACATGTGCCTCTAATTTCCTAGTGTATTACTATGAGTCAGAAAATCAATAATTAAAAAGAGTTTGGTGAATTAAGAAATAGCAAGAAGCAGAAAAAAAAATATTGGTAGGAGTTCTTCAAATCCAATTGCTGGAAAACATTCCTAGGGTCTTTGAATACCTAGGGTATTTTCTGAAGAAGAGTCTAGGCCCGAAACGTCAGCTTTCCTGCTCCTCTGATGCTGCTTGGACTGCTGCGTTCCTCCAGCTCTACACATTGTTATCTCTTATCCTAGGGTCTTTGGCTGCAGCTTTTCACCACTGTGCTGCAGGTTGATTCACGAAAAGTTCACCAGATGTACTGACACAGTAAAGGCAAAATAAGACTAAGCGCTAATTGTTAAGGAATACTAATTGAATTGAGAGCAAGGGTTAAAGTTCTGAAAAGTGGTATTATGTTGGAGAGTCGTCATGATTCTGCACTCTTCCAGGTTTAAGTGTCACCAGTTGGGAGTTAAGTATGAAAATGCTGTGAAGCTAGTGGGTAAGGAGTTTCAAAATGTAACAAAATTATAGACTTAACCTAGTATTACATCTTTATCAGTTCACTCCTGGTTTTTCTGAGGAATGAATTAACATGTCAGGGTCAACAGAGTGAGCATAGGATGGAGGCGTTGTTGAATAAAATCAGCAGGCTTGAGAGCTTTGAAAGAGTGAAACTGCTGTCCTGTCAACGTAAGAGGTTTGTGTACAAAGCACATTTTTTTTATGACTGCTCCAGAAGCGACCTCCAACCATGGACTTTATCCACTTTGATCAACAGTTCTCTGTTACTAGCCTTCACTGCAGTGCACGAGTGAATCATACGGCTGTTATCATGGACCTTAGATGAGGAGCAACAGGAACAGCCACAGCATGAAGAGGCATACTAACATGTACAGTTAGCATTAACTGCAGGAGCAGCAAAAAGAAATAGCAGCTCTCTTCAACAAAGCTACATGCTACCTCAGAAAACAGAGGACGGACTGAGATCCATCTCAAAAGAAGCAATAATACCAATGCAGGGTGTACAAATAGAAGACCAGTTTCTGAAGCAAAAGTGCCTCATGAGTTCCAGACCCTTGCAATGAGTTGATTCTGACAATATGCAGTGTTCTTGAACAAAGCCTCCTTCCAAGAGAACTGTAGGGACACCCATTATTTAACCATCAAAGTCAACTAGTCCTGACTTGTTTTGGTTCTGCCTAATTTTTACATCTATCAGCTCACACAGTATCCACCACGGATAGACCTCAGGATCTATGCAGAGATGAGTTAAAACTATTCAAAAAAACTATAATGCTCGGAAGTATTTATTGCAGGCTTCACTACACTGAAATAAAAACTCGCATTCACAAAGACACAAAGCATTTACTACCTTTACAGTCCTTCAATTAAATAAAACCTTTCACAGCAAATATTTCATTCACCAGCATAAGCTTTATAAAAACAAGAATTGGAAAACTCACAGACCCTCCCCAAACAGTTTATAATCACTTGCAGATATTAAACAGACTGAACTGGCAGACACCCTACTGTGACAATGGATTGTTATGAACACTGTTGTCCAGCAATAATCAAGCAATAGATGCCTTAAGATATATGTAAACAGATAGTGAAATACCAAGCAATCATTTTTAAAAGCTGAGACATTTCTTTTTCAAAAATCTACTTTTAAATTCCTTGCCAGATTAACAGTTCCCTTTCACATGTCTTCTTGATGCTTTCAATAGATACCCTTGACATTTCCGACAGCTCTTCCTGGCAGGTCCTTTTGACAAATCTCTGACACTTTTGACAGGTCCTCTTGATAGTTCCTTTTGATATGCCCTCTTGAAAAATCCTTTGACAGTTTCAACGTGCTTCACAGTAATGGCTTTGTGCACTTTTTGCATTCTTTTATATCTAATTTTGACAACTCCAAAGGGCACTTCACCTATCCTGAGAAGTACCTGAGTCGCACCAAAAGGCACTTAAAGGTACCTAAATGGCATCTCACCTTCACCATAGGGGTCCCAGGACCAGGCCCAAAGGGTACATTACGTCTCCAAAACAGTATCATTAGCTAGCCAAAGAAATACACAAAGTTCACACTTTACCAGCTCTACTCTTCACATTTCAGGTTTCACACTCTAAAACTATCAAAAACCCCTTCGATATTGGCAGCTGATGATTTAAATAGCCAGCGACATCTGTGAACTGTGCATGCGCAAATCCCACCAGAGCCCATGTCTTTTCCTGTGAAACTGATGATGTGGAGGTGCCGGTGTTGGACTGGGGTGGACAAAGTCAGAAGTCACATGACACCAGGTTATAGTCCAACAGGTTTATTTGAAATCACAAGCTTTTGGAGCTCCTTCTAGAAGACCGCTGCCCTAGGCTTGTAATGTATGCTCACACCATCAGGAGATGCACCATTAGGAGATGCATTAACGTCAGATTCATCCGCTGCGCTCCCAAGATAGCAGAGAATGTCACCTAAGCACAACACAACGTCATCTGTGCTCTCAAGATGAATCGCAACATTGTCATCAAATTCGCAAAGGAGGAACCACTGTTATACAGAATAGAACGGACTACTGCAAAGAAGTATACCGAAGCTGAACAACCAGGAACAATACAGTCAACTGCCTGCTGATCCGATCAAAGAACACACTCGTCAACTGAACAGAGTGGTCAATACTTTTGATCCATTCCTTCAGAGTATCTTATGCACTCTCATCCCACACACTTCTCGCATAGGGGATTTCTACTGCCTTCCAAAGATAGACAAAGCCAACCCACCTGGACGTCACATCATATCAGGCAATGGGACCCTGTGTGACAACCTCTCTGTCTATGTCAGGGCATTTTGAAACCCATAGTACAGGCAACCCTAGATTCTGTCACGACGCTACAGATTTCTTACAGAAACTCAGCAGCCACGGACCAGTCGAACCAGGAACATTCCTCATCACAATGGACTTTTCAGCACTCTACACCAGGATCTCCCAACGACGACGGCATCTCTGCAACAGCCTCAATACTCAATACCCCCAACTGGCAATTTCCAGACACCATCCTACAACTCATCTGCTTCATCCTCAACCACAACATCTTACCCTTCGAAAACCAGTTCTTTATCCAGACACATGGAACAGCCACAGGGACCAAATTTGCTCTCCAATACACCGGCATTTTCATGCATAGGTTCGAATAAGACTTCTTTGCTGCAGAGGACCTCTGACCAACACTATACACCAGATACATTGACATCATTTTCTTCCTTTGGACTCATGGCGAGGAATCACTGAAACAACTACATAGTGATATCAACAAGTTTCATCCCACAATCAGACTTACCGTGGGCTACTCTTCAGAATCAGTCTCATTCTTGGACACACGCATCTCCATCAAGGGCAAACACCTCAATACCTCACTCTACCATAAGCGCAGAGATAACCTCACGTGGCTGCACTTCCCTAGCTTCCACCCTAAACATATTAAAAAGCCACCCCCCACGGACAAGTCCTGCACATACACAGGAGCTACTCAGATGAGGAGGAATGTGACGGACACCGAAAGATTTTGAAGGACAACCTCATAAGAACAGGATATGATGCTCAACTGATCGATCTGATCTATCAGTTCCGAAGTGCCACAGTGAAAAACTGCAACGGCCTCCTCAGAAGACAGACACAGGGTATGACTGATAAGAGTACACTTCATCATCCAGTACTTCCCAGGAGTGCAGAGACTACGCCATGTTCTTCACAGCCTTCAACATGTCATTGACAATGACGAGCATCTCACCAAGACCATGCCCCTCCACTTCTCACCTTCAAATAACCGCCAAACCTTAAACAGACCATTGTTCGCAGCAAACTACCCAGGCTGCAGGAGAACATCGACCACAACACTACACAACCCTGCCATGGCAACCTCATCGACATGGACACTACCATCACACGTGGGAACCCTACCCACCACGTACACGGCAGATACTCATGTGATTCGGTCAACGTTGCCTATCTCACATGCTGCAAGCAAGATTGCCCCGAGGCATGGTATATTGGTGAGACCAGGCAGATGCTACAACACTGGATGAATGGACACCCACACAATGATTGCCAGACAGCAATGTTCCCTCCCAGTTGGGGAACACTTCAGCGGTCAAGGACATTCAGCTTCCGAACTTCGGGTAAGCGTCCTCTAAGGCGGCCTTCGAGATACACAACAACACAAAATCACCGAGGAGGAACGGATAGCAAAGTTCCATACCCATAAAGATGGCCTCAATCCTGATCTTGGGTTCATGTCATGTGACCCCACCACACTTCTGTATCTGTAAAATCTTCCCTGCTGTCCTGTTTTGACAGCATCACCTTAATAACTTGTTATGATCTCTCTACCTTAATCAGTTCGTCCAGTTTTGGATTACTTAATACTTTGGTTAGACCCTCAGCACACAACTCTTATGGCTATCATGTTATTTGAGCCATTTGGTTTGTCTCCAGCACCACCTTATTTTTAATTTTTTGTAAATATCTCTCTGCCTCATTTAACTGGATTGTGGGTTATTCCTTCGCATGTTATTCAGCTATTGACACTTTACTCACATTGTCTAATACTTTTGATCACCTGTACAGACTTATTATTTAACACTCCACTCTTACCATTTGTATGATGTTTTGAACTCTCTGCCCTTGATCCCTCTGCCCATAAATTCTGTGTTTTGTGGGCTTCTCTCTCACTTCACCTGACAAAGAGTGTACAGTCTAAAAGCTTGTGATTTCAAATAAACCTGTTGGACTCTAACCTGGCGTGTGATTTCTGACCCTGTGAAAGTGGAAAGTGACATGTTAGGGTTGGACGTCCAATTTTTGGGCTCGTCTGCTAATTTTTATGCGATCGAAAGACTCTTTGGTGTGGTGAAAGTCCAGGTCAAAGTGTTATTGAAATAACCATAAATATAAATCTGTGAACGTTGCTGTACGTACTTGTGAGCTTTCTTGTGCAACAGTTACTTCTTTTGCATCCTCTTGTTATTACCCTAGGTGGCACAGTCCCTGTAACTTCAGCACAGCTTGAGGACAGTCATTAGTCCCTCTGTTTTGATAGACGAGATGCCTGTGTTGGACATCCTCTTCATTTTGGGGCCCTTTAACATCTTCCTTTTTGCATCTCTGCATGGGTGGTCTCAGTCATTGGTAAAAGTGACAGTAATGTAGCTCTATCTGGAGGTGACGGGCCAACACCTTGACAACTGTCCCTGTGGCCATGTTCCCATTTCTATCTTCCTTCTCATTCCCCAGCTATATTTCTCTACTTGTTAAAGCTAGAAAACATTTGGTTGACGCAACCAAGCAAAGGCTTTGATTGTGTAAACTGTCAGTTAGAATATGCGAGTCAGAAACAAGAAGTAGTTGGTTCCCAGTCACATCCAATTCCCCCTGTAGGAAGTCACTGTTTTCACAAATATAGACATCAGTGCAAATGTCTGAGACATTACAGTACTATTGGTTGCAATGGACTCCTTTAATTTCTCCTTTATGGTTTGCATTACCTCTGGAAATGCTGAAGAAGCAAAAATATTTCACTTTTCTGTTCCAGAAACTCCCCATTCACAAAGGCCTCCCAAAATTCAAAATCTGCATTCAGCTGAGCACCCTCTGAAAAGGTCCTCTCCACTACTGTTCCTGTCTTCAGCAACTGCTACTGCATCCATGTGATGTTTTCCTCACCATGTGACAGCCTTGTTATTCCCTGATGGGAGTTCCCACTTATATGCGTGGACTGGAGCTGGTCAAGGGTGCATGCCTGTCAAGTGGCAGTGATTTGCAGGGTGTTCACTGTCCACTGAGGATCCATTGGCCTCTTTCTGTTCCAGATTCTCTGGCACTCTTAAAGTACCTGTGGGAAGTAATGGACATTGATTAGAACTGGCCATTGGGAAAAGGTTAATAGTCTTCACTGCATAGACCTTAAGTCCAGTTAGTGATAAAAACTGTTCAAAATGAGTGACAGCATTGTATCTAATTCTGTTACCACCTCTGTGGGTCACTACCATCCCTCAACTGGTAATGTCAAATGTCAGCACCACTCTGTCAAACTCCAAACTTACTTCCTTCAATATGTTCAAGGGGACTATCACTGCAAATTGAGTGCTGGTTCTCTGCCATTCTTTGTCTTAAGAAAAGGCAGAGTGATGAGTGCAGTGGGAAGCAGATTGTGAGGATGAAATGAGAACATTTGTGGTGGGAGGTCTACTATGAAGAATGCATACGAGATGAAAATATCATGAGAGTTAGAGTTAGTTATTCAGAGGGAGATTTGAGGAGATGCCTAGAAATAAATAAATGTGTGAAACAACAAAGTGTGTTCGTTGGAGGAATGCCGTGCAGAAAAATGCAAAGGAAGTCAGAAAGTGTTGGCTTAAACTTTTTCTGACACTGTATCCAGGTCCTTGACATCTCACACCTGCTGCACACAGCCAGCACCATTTGAAGTCACACCTGTTCCCTAAGGGACGCCAATGTCTTTCTTCTGTCCTGAGGAAACAGCACATCCTTATGGGTACTCATCTCCTCCAGCAATACATTCAGGTAAGAGTTAGAGAACTAATGGCAGCCTTCTCACACTTTCCTTCCCTTTCTTCACATGTTCAAGCCTTCACTGTAAAGGCTAGTCTTAGCCATTCTGACATCTGTACCTTTACAGAGAGGTCCTTCATTGAGTGTCGTCGTCATGCCTGCACTCTGTGATTGATCGGTTAGCTTGAAAATGAGATGCGGTTATCATGGCCAGCTACTGGACTCCAATGCAATCTGAACAGTTTCCACAATATTTGGGCCAATATGACAAAAGAATGAAAAATACTGGTAACATTTTGATACATCAGGGATGTTAATGGAACACACAGATAGACACACACAGACAGGGGGCTGTGTCATTTTGTCTAAGTGTCATTTTTATTGAGTTTCATGGGATACTTCTCTCTGTGAGGCCTAATGCGTTTTCTTGTATGATAGTTCCAAATTCACCTAATTAAGTACCTACCACGTCAGTCACATCTGATGCTCATCCGGTTCTCCCACCTGCTGTGGTCAATAAGTGAGTAGACTCTTGACTGCGTTCCCGTGATTCCCTGGGCTCGTTACACTGGAGCCACCGGGGCTAACCCTGGCCCATTTCCAAGCCTGAAGAGGCACAGATTTCCTGACCCTGACCACTCTGGCTTGTTTGTTTCCAAGCCTCCACCTCCGCGCTTCCCCCACCCCCCATAGACTAATACTACAGACTGCCCTTGACGTACTGTACTGGGATTCTCTGCCTGAAGGCTGTCTCCCTGGGCTTGATTAAGGAGTATTCCCTTCAGATCTTGAAACATGACCACCTGGTTGATACACAAACAGTGTGTATGACATGTTTCAGTCTGTCACATGGTATGGGTGTAAGGTTAATGTAGGACTGCCGTTCAGCAAAAGGTCTGCCCACTTGCCTGATGACTACTGACATACAATAACGCTGCTTGGCTTCATGTGTGCGCTCAAATGCAAGGCAAGCCAGACGTACTGTGAGCCATTAAGGTGCGGCTAAAGTAGCAACACACTAAAACACAAGATGAGATGAGGCAAAGCAAGACAAATCACAGTAAGGCAGGAATGCTGTGAACATCCAGATATGCCTGAAGTGAGTGAGCACTAAGAGAGTGAGCAAGAAGCCCTGAGGTGGAGCCTTGTCCAGTCCAGTTTTGAGGGTTCCCATCCCTTAGCACAAAGTGTTTTTGCAGCAGCAACACAATGGAAGGTGCTGGTGCACTCCAAAGTTCATTGGAGTACAGAACTATATTGTAAGTGACCCGGAGATGTGTCACGATGATGCAAAGACGCTGGCATGTCCAGTGGAAATGGACATCTGGAGGTGAATTGGAGTCACCAGCTACCCACTTGGAGTTACATGTTGAGAATTTCTTGGTGTCTAGTTTCTATCCACCTACTGGCAGAACAGGAGCCTGTGTATTAATGAGGTAGGGATTAGGTAGTAATGAGGGGGATGATGGATGACAACTCAGGTTCAAATCACAGCTGGTCCAGAAATGTGTTGTAACATCGCTGAACAGATTGATGAGAAAAATATCTAGAAGGGGCCTGTGAAGAAAAGTTCAAGCTCTCTCACCGAGAAACGAGATGGTGCGTTGGGCTAGGAGCTGGTTACCGTTGACAGGGAAGATACTCCTCTCTGACATAAAAGATTAAGTGGTTTAGATGAGGTAAGCACACAATATTAATTTTAAGCATCACAGAATTGTTATGCCACAGAGGGAGGCTGTTTGGTCAACTGTGCCAACACCAGCATCATTATCTCGTGCTTTTTCCCCATACCTTTGCATGTTATTTTTATCTAATGCTCTCTTGAATGCCTCAACCGAACCATTTCCAGTCAATGCATTCCACGCCCTAACTACTCGATGAGTGAAAAAAGATTTTCAGCAAAACAGGAAGTAAAGGACCAAAGAATGTAAACTGAGGCAAACTAAGCAGCATTTAAAACAGATATTGGGAAAGAAATTTTTATTTCAAAAATGTTAATGAATGGAATGAATACCTTGGTGAGTTGGTGGATGCTAAAATCATTTGAGAAAAATAGAACGGCTCGCTACATGGTGCTGAATTAGAAAAGTAAGCACACCGAAGAGTCAAAGTTGACAGAGATAAATGACCTTTTTCTCAATAACCTACAAATTCAATGTGAGATGACAAATGTTTCCGAATTAAATATTGATAGGTCATTTACACATTTAATAATATCAGTTTCTCGTGATTCTATTCACACACTAGTTTTATTGTTAATTTTCTATTGCGATTTCAAAGAAAGTCATTAGTCAGAGTGGTTACTTTTTGGAAACAGATGAAGAAGAATGAATGGCTTTTCACAATAAGTTACTTAAAAATATCCTTTGTATAAAAGAAAATCATTGACCAGATACAGCAAACCCTTGTTGGATCTAATTCCAACAAATGGAATCAACTTAAATACACAGCAGTGACTTTGTCATATGCATGGCCACATCAGATTCATGACTTCACAAAATGATTTAAGCTTTTAATTATCACCACTTTCTGCTTAGATTATAACTTTGGTTTTATTTTGCTTGCCTGTTTGCTTTTTGGTTACTTTTTTTATGGAACTGTAAAACACGTTGCAAGACACTTAAAAGCTCATGTGAGAAAGACAACACGACAAAAATATGTATCCAAATTCAATACCATTTCCATGTCTTATGCCTTTTTCAGTGTTTCTGTGACACACACATAAGAGTTATGTATCAAAAAAAAACTCTATAGGTTGGAGATCTGAAATAAACTGAAAATAATTCACACAAAAAGCAGTATTTAATACAGGAAATTTATAGAGGGTGAATGATTCCGGTTTAACCTTAACTTAATCTCTTGCTCCACACTGGCTGAGAATTACCACTACTTCCCAAAGTAATTTTGGAGTTAGGAATATTTAACTGCTGACCTCACCTCTTTTCCAATGGATTTTGGGTCTGAGAGACACTGGAATTTACGCGCCAATGACAAAGATCAGCAATACAGTGTAAGTTATCAAGTCATGCCATTTTGCGAGGATATGGACTCGAAAGGTTGTGTTCTCATCAATTTACTGTCTTCATAACAGACGTTACTTTGAAGCCATTGCTTTAAAAAAGGATTAATTTAATTATTCCTGTTAGTAATGAGGTAGAAAAGATGGCACCTGTGGCCCACTTCATCTTTCAGATCAGTTTTAGAACAATAAATCTAATCTGATGTAAATATACAGAAAATGCTTATGGTCATGAGTTTTACAATGACTGCATTCCCTTTGTTTAATTAAAGTCCTCTGCTAATAAAATAATTGCTACAAAGTGACTTTTTTATGGGTATTGATTAAATCTTTAATCAGCTGAACACTTATTCTGTGATGATTAGGTCAATGGAGCTTTTTGAGGCCAGAATCTTAAAGTCAATCCTCGCATGAAACGGAGGCAGAGAAAAATGAAAGCAATTGAAAAGTGCAAGAATAAGGGAGAAAGAGAAATTAATGTAATCATTAAAAAAAAGTGTTCAATCAAATGGTTAACAAAGGGGAATTTATGAGTGACATACAACTGAGAAGTTAGAAAAGGCTCAGTTAAAGGAACACGATGTCAGCAGGCATGGACACAAAAGATTTTCAAGTGAAGTGCCTGATATTAAACATACAAGCGAGGAAATTTGTGAACTGCATGTGGGAAATAAACGAGGGAATTCAAGTTATGTCATGGGAAGACACCACAGATACCCAACAGCAACAGTGCGCCTCAGAGACAAGATGCTACCTATAAGACTCCTTCAACAGCATCTTCCAAACACATGACTTCTACCATCTAAGAAGCTAAAAGCAGCAATCAAATATATGAGAACACCACCAGCTGAACATTTCCTTCCAAGCAACAAGCAATCAACATCCTAGAATTAGCTGCCTATCAGCACTGAAAGTTGTACTGACACCATATGAACCACAGTGGCTCAAGAAAGCAACTCACCACCATCTTCTGAAGACCAATAAAGGATTGCCTACAAGTGCTGGTTTTGCAAATAAGGTTCCCATCCAAAGATTATTTTTTAAAATAACTGGTAGGCATAAGGGAAGTGTGGCTGTCAACTAGGCAAGAGTGGAATACATTGGGAAAGAATTTACTCTCTAGAAGTAAACAAGTGGTGTCTGCTGTACTAAAGACTGCAGTTGCCCACAAAATGTTCAAGGGGATTCTGTATTCTAACTTATCATAAGTAAGCCAGAAAATGGAAAGTGTTACAAAGATTTGGGACTTGTGCAAGCAGGGTGAATAACTAGCTTCTTAACACAGGAGAATAGGACTTGGGAGCGGAGATGGCCTATTTGACCCTGTAGGGGTTCTCTGCTCTTCACTAAGACTCTGGCCAATCTGGTTGTGGTCTCAATTTCACTTTCCCAACTGAGTATCATAACCAAAAACCTTTCTCACTTTGCCTTGAGTAAATTCAATGACCCAGCAATTCTGTTTTCTGCGAAGAAAATTCTACATACCAATGACCCTGCATCTAAGAGAAAAAATTGTTCACGCCGCCTTTGTATTAAAAGGGAGTCCTCTAATTCTTAAATAGTGTCCCATAATTTTACTCTCCTTCACAAAAGAAAATGTCATCCATTCTATCAAGCTTCCTCAGGATCCTATATGTTTCAACAACATCATGCCTCATTCTTCAAATTGTTTAAACTTTTACTTAAGTAAACTCTTCATCCAGGAATGAGTCAAGAGAAGCCTTCCTGAACTGCTTCTAATACGTATTATCTTTTTTTGTAAATTGATGAGACCAAAACTATATACAGTATATCAGATGGGGCATCACTAAGGCCCTGTGTAACTGCAGTAAATGTTGCTACTTTTATTTTCCATTCACAAAGTAATAAACACCAACTTTCCACCTGCCTTCAAAGTCAATTGCTGTACCTTCATAATGACTTTATGGGAGTATATACCAGGACAATCAAATCCTTCTGTACCACTGAGTTCCGAAATCTCTCCCCATTAGGATACCATGTGGCTTTTCTATCATTCCTGTTAAAAGTGGTCAAACTCATAATTTCCATATTACGCTCACCTGTCATTTTAAGCTGAAGCTCTGCACATCCCTTTGCAGACTCTCCGGCTCCTCTCGACAACTTTCCTAATTATCTTGGCGTAAATGGCAAATTTGGTTGCATATAGTTGATGGCCAGCAGTGAGCCCTCTGGAAATCCACCAGTTACAGTTTGCGAACCTACAAATGATCCATTTGTTTCAACTCTTGTGTTATGATAGATTTAATTTTTTTTGTGAACTTGAGTATGAAGGATTGTGGATACCCAGAATGTTTTTCGTGAAGATTTCAGAGTAGGACAGTAGATTTTTTTTAACAAGGCACTTCTTAGACACCACATGGCTCCAGTTAATTGCTGATCTTGGTTGCTTTAACTTGCTTCAGGGAAATACCTGTCTTTTTAAAAGGTCTTCTGGCTGTTCCGCTTGAACAGTGTTTTGCAGCTTTGAAGATGGTTTTGTTTTCAGTCAGTTGAACTTGCTGAAAGAAAGGAACCGTTCTGTTTGCGTCTCCTCTTTCTGAGTCATCTTTGTGGTGTTTCCAGTATGAATCCTGATTGTCCTCTTAAAGATTGACCGAAGACTTCTCAATACTGTGTTTCCTAAGCAAACTGAATTTATAAAGAGATAACAAGGTGTAGAGCTGGATGAAAACAGCAGGCCAAGCAGCATCAGAGGAGCAGGAAGGCTGACGTTTTGGGCCTAGACCCTTCTTCAGAAATGATTCTCCAGCATCTGCAGTTCCTACTATCTCTGAGTTTATAAAGATCCCAGAGACATCTATCTATGTCGTTGACATCGGTCTACATGTGTGAAAATGTCAGACCAAAAACCATCTGGGCAGTGCACATCTTAGCCTTTAGCCTTTGAGCCTAAGACGTACTGAGAAAATGTGTTTCTTTTATTCCCAACGTGAAATTCCGATGAGAGAAATCTTTCTTCTCCTCTTTCCCTGGTGTGAATGACTGTATGACTGTATGTATGGATTAAATATTTAATTTTCATATTATAAACTGTGTATGTCAGCTGATTTTGCATTTTAATAGAATAATTTTCATTTTACAATAAATTAATAACTTTGCTTGATGGAACCTTTCGCCTTAAATCTGACACAAAGAAAACATATGATTGGCCATTTCGGGAACTGAATAAATCTATTTAACTTCTGTAGTGATCAGTGGAGTATTGGGTCTAGAGAAAATGGCTTACTTTTCCCATCATCTGGTCATAACACACTGATTCTCGTTAGCTAACCAATGCTAATATGTTATACCTATGCCACACATGCTTATATTATACAGTAACATCTGATGTGGCATCATATCAAATACTTTTGGAAATTCAAGTAAAGTACATCCAGAAGTTCCCCTTTATCCACCTTGTGTATCAAAGAAAATACCAATTATTTAAACATGATATTCCTCTTACAAAGCCTATTGAATCTGCCTGATCATATAATGATTTTCTTAGTATTCTGCTATAACCTTGCTAATAATGGATTTCAGTGATTTCTGTTTGATAGCTGTTGGGATAACAGGCTTGTGGTTTCCTGCTTTATGTCTCCTTCCTTTCATGAATAAAGCTGTTACAGTAGCTAGTTTCCAATTTGCCAGATTGGAATCTAAATAATTGTGGAAGATTACAACAAATGCATCTACTATCTCTGGAGCCACTTATTTTAAGACAGTTAGCTGTGGGCACAGTCAAATTGAAGATTTGCTGATGAACAGTGCAGAGTTTAAACTATGGAGCATCAGTGAGAATGTGAAATTCAATATCAATCAAGTGTGGAAACCAAAACAAAGAGATGGAATAAAAGACTGGATTTAGAGAGATGTAAAAAAAGATAGGAAGAGAAAATAAGAAGAATCATTTTTTAAATAAAAAATCCTTTAAGCAATTCCAATTATAATTAAAATCTAAAAAGAAACTGCACATATTTAAAACTTAATTTCAATGCCAGCCCAGTTGTTTGCAAGTAATTTAGACTTACCACACCATTGTAAGTTTACTTACATTGGTAGGAATAAGTTTTTTTTTATTTTCTAGTAATTTGAATTCATTGAGATACCATCTAATGTGAAGATTTTGGAGAGCAAGGCAACTTGGTCAAAAACGTCTGTATTTCCGCATTTAACTATGCACGTGCAGTTGCTAAAATTTGGTGTTCGATTTCCATGCAAACAGTTGAGAGCACTGATAACCTCAATATTATTTGTCATAGCTTTGACCATGTTGTTAGACTTTGCAACAAATTCTCTGCCTAGCAACTGACTGAATACTTCTGCCTGACAACAGTTTAAGATTGATCCAGACTGTTGGTAACCTTAGCATCAAATGTGACCAGATGGGTTTCCAACCACATGTCCATGCCATACCTAAGACACCAGAAGGAAAAAAACAGGAACTCTTGCGAACCATGCATACTTGTTTCTTAAATCTCATGACAGTGCTCCACTGCAATCAGTATATTCATTTCCAACAGCTAATTTTTTTTTTTTTAAACAGAATTTTCCTTCTGGAACTGCCATTTCCAACCTGAACATCCAACTGCTCAGGCCTATTTTAGCTTAGCTACAGACAAAATCTACATTTATTTGTCACTTCCAGAACTGACGGCTCATATGCATTTCTGGACTATCTCCCATGTTCAACCTGCTATAGGCTTGGCATCTTTAAAAACTCTGTTGCCTCTGTCGTAACTCAAACTAAGTCCCAATCATCTATCAAATTAGTGTTTGTTGATCTACAATACCTCCTGCCCCCTGGCCATCCCTGGAAGTCATTGCTCCACACTTGGCAGCCATATCTTGCAGTCGACATGGCCCTATCTTTGGATTACACACTAAACCTCGCTGCCACACATAACCTCATTTTCTACCTTTAAGAAACACGTTGAAGCTTACTTTTGATCATGGTCACCTGCCATAATAGCACCAAAGTGGCTTGGAGTCAAATATTATTTGCCTATGCTCCCATAAAATATCTTAGAATGTTTCACAACATTGAAACACTATACATACATTTTACTGGCACTGTTTTAGGAGAGTTAATAATCTGTTATGATTCTGGACCAATGTTGCAACTCTGGCTGAGGAGTAGTAACCATTTTCTTAAAAAAAAACTTGAAATGGGCTGAATATTTTGCACCCTAACCTGGTACTTCAGATCAGGATGGATGGCGCACCTTCGCATCCAGCCCCAACCCATCCCCTTAATATGGAAGTTGGGCAGATGCCGAATTAAGCAGCCGACCCACCACTTGTAAATAAACTATTAAGGATGAATTCTGTTTGGTTAAAGATGAGGCTGTTTTTCTCAGTGTGTTTAAAAATGGATGGAAGAAAAGACATGTGACATCGTTTGGACAGTGCCTCTTGCCCGCCTGGGCCAAGCCTGAAGGAAGACGGCACCTCCCCCTCATAGTACGAAGCCCAACAACCTTGTCTAGCCCCTAAGGCAGTGTAAGGGGCTCCTGCCCAATTACTAGAGACTTCTCTTCCTCAGGAATGCTGTGAGCCTTCTTCCTCAGCTTGCTTCCAGTACTGGCAGTATCCACCATGGAGATCTAGTGCTAGAAGGAGTGCTGTACCTGCCAGCTGATTAGACTCGTACTAGCTCCCGAAGGCAGGACTTCCTCCCAGGAAGAACAGAAGTTTGACTAGGAGCTTATTTAGTCGATCTATAGGGATTTTACTTATTTATTCTTCTTTACTCATCGGCGTGGCTAGGTTAGGGTTTATTGCCTGTCCCTAGTTGCCTTTGAGAAGATGGTGGTGAGCTGTCTTCTAGAACGAATGCAGTCCATGAGCTGTAGGTAGATCCACAATGCCCTTAGGGAGGGAATTCCAGGATTTTCATCCAGCAACACTGAAGGAATAGTGATATATTTCCAAGGCAGGATGGCAAGGGGCTTGGAAGGGAACTTGCAGGTGATGGCGTTCCCATGTATCTGCTGCCCTTAAACTTTTAAATGGTTGCAGTCATGGGTTTAAGAAGTGCTCTCGTAGGACCCTTGGTGAATTTCTGCAGTGTAACTTGTAGATAGTACACACTGCTGCTACTGAGTGTCAGTGGAGGAGGGAGTGGATGCTTGTGGATGTAGTGCTGTGCTGCTTTGACCTGAATGGTGTCAAGATCCCTGAGTGTTGTTGGCGTTGCACCAATCCCGGCAGGTGGGTAGTATTCCATTGCACTCCTCATTTATTGCTTGTAGATGGTGGACAGGCTTTGGGGAGTCAGGAGATGATTTACTTGCTGCAGTACTCCTAGCCTCTGACCTGCTCTTGTAGCCACTGTATTCATGTGTTGAGTCCAGTACAGTTTTTGGTCAATCGTAACCCCCAGGATGTTGATACTGAGGAATGCAATGATGATAATGCCATTGAACATCAAGAGGTGATAGTTAGATTGTCTGTTATTGGAGATGGTCATTGTCTGGCATTTTGTAGTGCAAATATTATAATGGCAATGGAACAGACATCTAACAGCCAGCAGGCTAGCTGCCAATCTTTAACTTCCAAAGGTGAAGTGACCTGTCTGTCCTTCCATCTCACCAATGTTTCCTCTAATTATTTTTCATTGGCTGCATGGACGTCCTTGGTCTGCGCATGGCAGCAGGTTCTGGAAGTGGAAACCAATGTATTAGCACGCCAACTGGCATCCATGGTACCTCCAAGCTTAGAGGGAACATTGCTCCCTACCCTTTAATTTTCAGCCCAAATTTTGAGATCCCAGGCATCTGTTAATACAATAAAAGCACAAGATTCCACAGTTTGGAACAATGAAAATAAACTTTACTGTACAAAGTTACAGCCACAAATCTGCAATATCTTTACCACTTTTATTCTAAAAACCAATTAGCATTCAACTGAGGTAAATATGGGTAAATGACACTGTGGTTGAACAGCCCACAGAACACATCAGAAAGCAAATGTGATCAAGACAGAGCCCACAAATCCCTCAGCTCCCATCCCCCAGATCTTCATGGTATAGTGGGTCAACAAATCTCATTTAAAACGTACAAGGGATTGCAATTCTTCATTCTGGAAGACTTAGCATTGAAACTCCCTCAAAAACCATTCTGTCATGGAATGCTTCAAAGATTCACCCTCCCAATTGAGGCTGTGCCCTCCTGGATTCTGGAAAGTACACTCTAACACATACTCCCAGGTGAAATTTCAACTTTTCACAGACATTGCGCTTCACCAAGTGGGTACTGCATCTGCTTTTCTCCAAGGTCTAGTCTTGCTCAATTGCTGAAAGTCGAAACTGCTTGTAGGCTTCTTTTACCCTGTTTCTCAGCTGCACTGAAGAATATAGTGCCACATGAGGTCCCAAAGCTTTTAGAGCGTTTCCTGAGCTGAAACAATAACACTTAGCTTTATCTCCTGACTAAGTACTTCAAATTGCATTGAATATGACTGGTTTTAACCATACCTTGCTCCTCTGGAAAAAAAAGTGAGCTTCACTATAGTCAATTCACAATAATTTTCTTAAAATTTTCCAGAGCTGCTTTTAAAGTCTGGACCTGCTTGTCCATATCGCATATCTCATCTTTCTTAAATAAAAGCAAAGTACTGTGATGCTGGAAGTCTGAAATAAAAACAGAAATTGCTGGAGAAATTCAAAAGGTATGCAAAAGTCTGTGGAGACAGAAAGAGAGTTAATATTTTAAGTTCAATATGACTTGCTCAGGAGGTGAACAAACATAAGGTGAAACCTCACGCTTATTCAGTAAGGTGTAGTTGTGCCAGGGTATTGGAGGGATTTTCACTGCAAGGCCATAATGAACTCACCTCATTAACTACCTACCCACCCCATAAACCTCCTTCTCATATGATTCTATCTCCAATTTACCACACACCAATCCCAGAATAACTCACCAATTCAGATATTTGCCAAAAGACAGGCATCCATTGAATGCATGCCATGTTTAAAAGGCTAATATGCCACATCAGAATCTTGGCGCCTGACATACAGTCTCAAGATGTCAGAGAATGGGAAAATGATTCATTAAAGGGACCTGGAGGTAGGAAGTGTAACCTCCTCTCAGAGGACTGAGAGAGGAGGTCACGACATTGACCCTGGCAGTCTGGTCTAAGGTCACTACCCAGATCAGCGCAGTCTCCACAGTGCCAAGGAACAACTACAGTGCCATAAAAAAGTCAATTGCCTTCTCCCCACTGCCAGAGTACGTGCCACACTCCTCTCACCTAGCTCACATTCACTCCATCTATGCTTCTTCACCCAGCTCTCACCAAAGCTCAGGCTCTGCTGCTCTCACTGTTGCCTGCAACATCTTTCCCTACTTGCTCTTGATCCCCCCCTCAACCACAATCTCTCACAGCACCTACCCTGCATGGCCTCTGTGCTGCCTACTCACTCCCTTGGATGACCTTCCACCGCCTGCACCAACACTAACAGCCGTGCACCCACTTTATCTCTTTCAATCTGTTCCTTTCTCTCATTTGGTGGCTCGGTGGTTAGCACTGCTGCCTCACAATGCCAAGGACCAGGATTCGACTCCAGCCTCAGGTGACTGTCTGTCTGGAGTTTGCACATTCTCCCCATGTCTGTGTGGATGTAAAGATGTGCAGACTGGGTGGATTGGCCTGCTAAAATGCTCATAGCGCCCAGGGATGTACAAGCTAGGTGGGTTGGCCATGGGTTACAGGGATAGGGTAGGGGGTGGGTCTTTGGAGAGTCAGTATGAACTCGATGGGCCGAATGGCCTGCTTCCACACTGTAGGGATTCTATGATTCTACTCCAGGAAAAGACAGAACACAACAGGGCAGAAAGGTCTCAGACCAGTAGAAAAGTACCTGACAACAAACTCCTCACCCCTATGAAGGAAGAAGACCAGGACTGCTCCTGCAGGGATACCAAGACCTCCATGTCTGGCCAACCGATGAGTATCATTCTTCATTCCACTATAACTCTCACAACATCCCCATTGCTAGTGTCAGTGAGACCCCACCTGGGCCCAGCACAGACATAATTATTTGGCTGGTTCAGAGCTCAGGTCTCATGGTGAGGTCGAGGAGTGAAGATGGACTTACTTTCAGCTTTGTCTTTTTACTCTTGAAGCATTCAAATGGCTCTGGATTGTGGTGGCAGCTGAAGCTTTTCACTGTATTTTATTGTGCTGTTCACTGTAGAGTACAAGGGGCCATAAATCAGCATTCATTCATTCAGGAGCTCGATACTGAAGCCTCAGTGGGAAAGTTAGCCTTAGAGAGTTTAGGAGGAGCATAAGCCGGTGAATGCCTCACTGTTGCAACTCCACAGCTAACCAAGGGAGAAAATCCAAAGGCCCCTCGCACTCAGAAGACAGACAGACCAGGTATTTGCTCAGCCCTGGCAGAAGAGGGCCCTGTGCAGTCAGCAATCAGAGACGTCATCCGTGTGCACAGGGAGGAACAGCAGCAGCAGGCAGGGATGTGGGAGGGAATGGCCCTCACTGCCCAGAGGCTGCATGAGCGCAGCTACGCTAATGGGAACCTTAACATGCCATTGCCTGGCTGCCCTCATGAACAGGATGGTGACTGCCATTGACAGCCAGGTCCATCACCCTCAATGTCTGCTGGAGACGTGCATGTATCTTCACTCCATTGCCTCAGCCATTGTCCATGGAGGTGGGGTGCATGCGGCTGGTGTCTGTGAGACCAAGAAGACCCAAGAAGCTATTTGGTGCTGCCCAACATGGAGACTGTCTGCATCTGGCAGTGTGCTGAAGGCATCAGGTACCCATGTGACTTCCATGATGAGAATGCTCAATGTCTAGCTTGTTCGGTAAGTTAGGAACTTGAATGCTAATGAGGTGAATGTTGCCGTTTAAACAAGTTAGAATTCCCCTTAATTGGCAACCTGCTGCTTCCTGTTGAGAAACTCACTCGCCACTCGAGAGATGCAAAACAGCCTTGTTCCTGATGCTGCCATTGACAAGCTTGTACGTCTGATATTAACTTTTCTTGGTCCTGAGCACGTTATTTTTTTCCATTTTAGACTAGGACAACTGCACGAAGGGGAAGAGTCTAGGATGTGTCTCCAGCAAAATCTCCATCTTTCTCATCTCAACAGGTTCCCTTCAAATTTTCATTGATGCCAAGAATCGCATACCTGACATATCATTACTTAGTATAAAATCCATTCCCTCAACAAGTAATCTAGGAACAATTCCCACAATAATAATTGTTTATTAAGTCACTTCATAAATTAACTTTGTACAAGGAAACAGGATTCATAAATCCCAGTAAGGACACCTTATTCATAATTTATCTTTTACTAAGCCAACTGGAGGACAAATCATAACATCAGCAACCATCAATGACTGATCTGCCCCAGCAGCTCTCAAAACATTAATTTGTTACTTCTATCACTAGAAGAATAAGGGATCACTGCACTTCTGAAAACAAAACCTCTATAATCTTCAGTAAACTGATTTATTGTCAGAAGTCACACAACACCAGGTTATAGGCCAACAGGTTTATTTGAAAACACTAGCTTTCGGAGCCTCAGTCCTCCTTCAGGTGTTAGTGAGAGAGGTAGTATCAGACCGAGAATTCATAAGTAAAAGATCTAACGGTCACGCAACTGATGAGGATATATTAAACAAACCTAAGATGCTGTTCAATCTTTAATCAGTTAGAAGTTTTTAATTGATGAATATGTATAGGTGAATCCCCGAATTTCTTTCAAGTCACTGCCGAGAGAACTAAAGGTTTTGTCGGTATAAAGAAGAGACATTTTAGGTCAGACAATGCATGTTAGGTGTGAGGTCTTGTTTAGAATCTGTTTGTGTTTTGGTTTGGAGTCAGACTGGTATTATTTCTAAAGTGGTAATTTATAAAACACCACATTGATTGACTGTCTATAAATTGTCTGCTTTTGAACAACATAGAATGTATCTGCAAATACAAATTCACCCCAAAGATTTACGTGTCCATGTCAGTGTGTGTGTGTGTGTGTGTGTGTGAGTGAGAGAGAGAGAGACAGAGACAGAGTGAGTGTGTAGGGGGGGTGAGAGACAGTGAGAACGAGAGAAAGAGAGTGTGTGCGTGTGAGTGAGAGAGAGAGAGGGAGGGAGGGAGAGAAAGTATGTATGACGGAGAGGGGGAGAGAGAGAGAGAGAGACTGTGTGTGTATGTGTTTGCACGTGTGTGTGTGTGTAAGTGAGCGTGTGCGTGAGAGTGTGCGTCTGTGAGAGTGTATAGTGTGGTGGGGTCACCTGTAGTGTGACATGAACCCAAAGATCTTTGTTGAGGCCGTCCTCATGGGTACCGAACTTGTCTATCAGCCTCTGCTCAGCGACTCGGTGTTGTTGTGTATCCCAAAGTCTACGTTAGAGGATGTTTACCCAAAGATCTGAGGCCCAATGTCCTCGATCGCTGATGTGTTCCCCGACTGGGAGGGAATATCCCTGTCTGGTGATTGTTGAGCAGTGTCCATTCATCCGTTGTTGTAGCGTCTGCATGGTCTCACCAATATATCATGTAGCAGCATTCAGGGAAGAATTTTCTTGACTACCCTGAGACATTTCCCTCTTTCCATTCGGCACTGATGGAAAACATTTCACGTACACCATTTTTACTGTTTTAACACCCATTTCTTTTACCAGTACTGCCTTTGCTGACAAATCCTTAAGTGTTACTGTTAATCTCTCTTTACTGTTTCACTTCCAACAATTTGTTCCAGATGCCCTCTCTTATGGCAATGAAAACGTGGTAGTTTTTGAACATCACTCTTTTCTTTATGTTGTAATTTCTATTGACTGGACCAAGTTCCCTTAACAATATAGCTTAAGCCTTTCTTTAACAAGTTCACGTTTTCAGACTTCATCCTTTCTTTGAAGTTTTTTTTCTTTATCCTCTTCTTCACTAATCAATCTCTCTTATTCGAAGTCATATTCAAACATTAGTCTTCTTCTTTCAAGTTCCCTCATCTCAGTTTCTATTTCAAGCTGCTTCATCTACAACTGGATTCCAGCCAATTCATCAATGTTCCACCTGAGCTAGACTCCTTTTCTTCCAATCTCAGCTGCTGTTACCTCGATTATATCTGCCTTCCCAGAATCTGCTTTTAATTCAAACTCCATCTTTTCCTGCCAACGATATTAGCCTAACTTTGGTTTAAGTTTGCAAATCATCGAGGGGTCAATCTTGCCTCCCCAGAAAATTCACGGCAACTGGCAGAGCCATTTTTGTTTTCAATACATATATGAAATTCATCATGAAAATCTTAACCATCCTTAACCTTGGCAACTCTCAGCAGTCATACTTTTCTGTAGATTTTCATATGTTCGTTGAGTCGCCAAATTATGTTATGATCCTGGATCAGACTGCCAAATTTATGCTATTGTCTAGCCAGGGACCAGTAATCTTTATTTTTAAAGCAGACAAAGTTTGTGATGCCAGATACTTATTACATGAATAGAGCCACAAATTCCACAAATTGGAATAAACGACAATGGCAACTGTGACCAGCTTCCTGGCCTTAGGCCTGCACTAAATAGCACAGCAAGACATAAGAACAGTGAGTCTAGTATCTTTGGCTGAGGGCAAGGTGTAAAAAGACAGGGTATTGCAGGACAGGGATGCCCCAAACATCCAAGGAGGCTGAGTGACTGAGTGCTATGACCGCAGGTGAACAGCCCAGGGATCCTGCTTTGTCTAGTCCATGAGCTGGGTGCCTGTCCCTGAGTGAACAATGTCCTTACTGCAGCATTATAATGGTAGGACCTTCCCATTTTGTGCTGCTAATCCAGGCAGAGGCTGCCCTCTCCTCACATCTCTTCCTGACAGGCTCACAAAACATCACTAGTGAGCTTATCAGCAACTCAGTCTGCTGAGAGTTAGCCTGTGAATGGGCAGGTAGAACCTGCCAAGAATCCATCACCTGTTTTTCCCTCTATCTAGGACAAAAGTATGGCAGGCTACATACAAAGGCTCCACAGGCCACATTTCAGCCCCTGGGGACGTCTGCTGGAAAGTTCTGAATTGCACTGCATTCTGGTAAAGGGAATGATGTTACTACATCCTGCTGAAGCAACATAACAGACTTGGAAGGTGAATTCAGTATGAATGATTGGACATTTTCAATTTTTTAGCAGCAAAATAATGGTCAAAGTCTTGTGATCAGTATTGTAGCCATCGCGTATGAAGCTGATCAGACTGATACCTGCCCACTTACCTGGAAACATTGTTTTCAGGCCTAACCTCCTATTCGTGATGTAGAAGAGGTCCCTCAGCAATGGGAATCCATGCAGAGTGCAGCAAAAGATCAGAATACAACCCCCTTCTTAAGATAAGTTTAAGTGCTAATAAGTGGGTGAATAAATGAATTGCTAGATTGTGAGGTGGGTGAGGCCAGTGGGCAGGGTGGAAGGTGGGGCAAAATGGATTGACTGTAAAGTGATTAGGATAGTAGATGTGTAAGGTGGTAAATAGGTAGGCAGGTGAGTGAGGTGATGGGATGGCAGTGGGGCATGTGTATAGTGTATTTGGTGTGTGAGGTGGGCATATAGGTGAGTGTGTAGTTGGGTAGGTGGGCTAAGGTATTTGGGTCAGGTTAAGAGAAGTTGTCAGATCAGGGCCTGGTCAGATCTGGTTGCGAGGGGTAGTCAGAGGGTGGCGAGCTACTGAACACAGTTTGATGAGTGGTTGGGTGGGGTTAGGAGTAGCATCTGGGTTTAGTGAATGGACGGGGGGAGGTTCTGACAGGGCCAATCAGGGTGTTTAGTTTACTGGTGGTCAATTGTGTAATTACCCAGGTGTTAGACTAGGATTTCTGTATCGAACATTTTGTTTCCAATGATCTGTCAGTGGCTATCAAACTCCAAACTTTGTAGGGTCAGGGACCATAGGTCTGGTTTCTGACAATGCTGAGGCTGGAGGAGCTGAATCAATAAGTTTCAAGGTTTTTCAGAAAGCATGAGGACACCAAACTGGAATAAGGCATGTTTTGAAAGACAAATGATCTTGCTGAGGTCAGGGAAAAAAAAAAAGAAAATGTAACTAAGGACCGTAGATCAAAAATGTCAGGGTCATATAAACGCAAGGGTCAAATTGTGAATTAAGCATCAGAATTTTAAAAATCTGCAGAAAACACAAGATAAAAAAGAACTTAAAAATAATGAATGTTAAAGGATATGACATATGGAGCACATAGGTATGATATCGTTGAACAGTGCAGGAAATTCTGTTGGCGAGGCATACAGAATTGTGCAGAATGTGAGGAAGACAGGGGAAAAGTGCTGATGATAGCCCCAATCACCCACCTCACACCCCCTCCACAAAGCAAAGGCTACCAATGGTCCCGCTCTCCCACCCAACTCCTCATCTGTCATTCTTCCCACCTCAGCTCTTGCCTCTTCCTTGACTGCAAAAGGACCAAGTAAGAAGTGTCCTTCCTTCAGGATGAGAGGCAAAGGCCAGTGAGCCTAATAAACTGAGTGTGTTTGGAAGTGGCAGCATTTTTATCAGGGATCTAGTGCCAAAGGCCTGGATTTTGCATTTAGTGTCGGAAAAAGTCAAACAATCTCATTCGTTCAGGCAAACTGACTTGCAACTGAAACTGTCACTTTCTCAACTGCCGAGTGTTTCTTTGCACAGCACTCCCCTGATCAACGTATCGTGCAGCTCCACTCATCCTTTTGTCTCTGGATACCTTGTTAAATTTCTATTTTGTGGCTAACACTCATGCTCACCCTGAATCAAATGCCCCCTCACACCTATTCTTCACAGTGTGTCTCCTCAGGTATTCTGTTACCATCCTGAACACACATCCCACTTTCACACTCTCCCCCTTCTCATTACAGGAGAAGAGTCAACAACAGAAAACCAGGTATAATTTGTAAACGTTGCCGTATCAACAGCAGTGAAAAAGCGTGTTTTGCAGTTTGGCCAAATGGCAGATTCACTCAATATCAGCAATGGAGAGACAGGGCCAGCCAATAGATTTGGTGACAACATTAGACAATGTGCTGTCATTTGGCACTAGTTGTAGGAAGAGCCATTAAAAGAAAGATCCATTAGAATTCAAATTACGCTTAGAGGAAACATTTTAAGCTTAATGTAAAGAGACATGTCACACTTGCAGCCTATTAGATTTTGTAGGCCAAAGTTAAGTATAACACATCCTAATTTAATATTGGTTCACAAACATAACATCATACAATCTCTTTTCAAGTTATTGTGCAGATAATTAAAGAAAAGTATTCAAAATTATAAGGTGTAGAGCTGGATGAACACAGCAACCCAAGCAGCATCAGAGGAGCAGGAAGGCTGACGTTTCGGGCCTAGACCCTTTGTCAGAAACTCCTTCAAAATTACAAACTGAGTTTAAGTCCAAGAATAAAAGGGTTAAATTATGGTGATAGATTGCCAAGACCAGGTATGAATTCCTCTCAGTATGGGAAGCTGAGGGTGATCCAGTTGATATGTTTAAATGATAAAAGGAGTTGGTAGGGTGGACAGAGAGAAACAAATTCCATTTGTTGGGGAGTCCAGATCAAGGATGCAAAACCTTCACATTAGATTGAGCCAATTCATAAGTGATGACAGATCAAACATTTTCACACAAAGGATAGAGGAAATCTCCCGTGTTTTCCCTAAAGAACCCTGTTAATTGAAAAATTGATGTCAGATTATTATACAGAAGAAAAAAACTATGCACTCATGCTCATTTTCTGAAATAAACAGTAAATATTCATTTCAGTTGCAAAATTAATCATAGTCATACAGCACAGAAACAGATCCTTCAGTCCAACCAGTCAATGAACATATTGCCAAACTAAACTAGTCCCACTTGCTTACTCCTGGCCCACAACCCTCCAAACCTTTCCTATTCATGTGTTTATTTAAGTGCCTTTTAAACGTTGTAACTGTGCCCACATCCGCCACTTCCTGAGGAAGTTCATTATGCAGGCAAACCACCCTTTGTGTAAAAAAAAATTGCCTCTTGTGACATTTGTTCAATCTCGCTCCTCTCACCTTAAAAATGTGTCCTCGAGTCTTAAAACCCCCCATCCTAGGGAAAAGACACCCACTATTAACCTATCTATAACCCTCATGATTTTATAAACCATTATGTAGTCACCTCTCAACCTCCTACGTTCCAAAGGAAAAACATCCCAGTCTACAAGCCTCTCTTTAGAACTCAAAAGTTCCATACCCAGCCACATTCTGGTACATCTTTTCTTAACCCTCCCCTAGCTTAGTAATATTTTTCATATAGCTTCTAACACATCTAAAAATCATAACTGGATTTAATTCAATAGGTAGCTGTCCACCTCCTTCTTATGTGCAGTTAGGGTTGGGCAATAAATCTGGCCTTGCTAGCATCCCACGAATGAATAAAAACGATGTCAAGTACAGGCACATTAATTGATTTGATATTATTCAAACTAAGAATTCACTAAACATTAAAATTATTTCATTGTTCCCTCTATTGATATTTAAGTAATATTATAGATGCCTCAATTGCCACCATAATCAAAAGTCTCTTGCAACAGTATTACTTCTCTCCTATGAAGTTTTGGATTTCGTTTCTAATACAACTTAATTTCAAACTAGTACCTCAAGGTGTCCTAACTTGTTCTTTATTCTTGCTTTTTAACATAAAGCTCCTTATTTTGGAATTAGATAACAAGGTGTGGAGCTGGATGAACACAGCAGGCCAGGCAGCATCAGAGG
>JAHRHZ010000014.1:27664860-27690466 GCA_024137785.1 Ginglymostoma cirratum
GGTCTAGGCCCGAAACGTCAGCTTTCCTGCTCCTCTAATGCTGCTTGGCCTGCTGTGTTCATCCAGCTCTACACCTTGTTATCTCAGATTCTCCAGCATGTGCGGTTCCTACTATCTCTATAACATGGTAGCAGCTGTGGGTAAACCCAAAACATTTTAGACGAATTTAATGCTGAGCTGGAAAATCGATTAAAATTAGTGCCTGAGAGAGAAAGAAAACAATACCTAAAAAAAATGAACAATGGAATGTTGACTGGCGCAGCAATGAATACACAGCTACAGCCCACAATGAACTGGAGAGATGATGATAGTGTAGAGGCATTTGAGAGGTTTAAACAAAAATGCACATTGGCATTCAGTAGTCCCAGTAAAAGGCACTAGCAATGAAAAGAGGTTCAGCTACATCCATCTACAGACAGATGACAAAGGATTAAATGCATTTAGTTGCTGGGAGTATACTACAGAGGACATCAGAACCCCAGACAAAACTTTTGAAAGATTCAGCACCCAGCTCCAGCTGATATCGAATTATCACATCTGAGATATGAATTTCAAGGTTTCTGATTGGTCTTAGATGGCCCAATTGACAACTTTGAAACAAAACTGAAAAATGCCAAAAGAGGTACTTTTAAAGATCGAGATGAAAGGCTGATAGATCAACTAATTGGGAGAGTCTGCCCACCTCGAGGTACAGAAAATGAGAATTGGAAAGAACAAGTTTGCAACATTGCAGGCCGTAGGCACTGGCATAACACACGAAGACACAAGCAGACAGATGAAAACATTGCCTACCCAAACAGATAGCTTTTAGATAAGCTAAGGGCAGCAGGGTTAATGTACAGTAACAATATAATCCACACCAAAGAGAGAAAAAGAAACAGCAACCTTATGTGGTTAGGTATTTAAAATTTCCTTGATATGTTGAAACATTCCTGAGAAGCACCTTGGGACATTTAATGTTAAGGCAGAAATTAAGTACCTGTATGTTGTTGTACAGCACGGCCAGCAAATGCGCTAAAGAAGTAAAAGTCAGAATATATAACCTTCTGTCTCACATCCCACTTCTCCCACAACATTGTCTGATTTAGAAACTGCAGATGGTGTGAGAATGAACCTCTTGCTTTTCCCTCACCTTAACCCTCCTCTCACCACAGTCTTACCCTTGTGCCTTTATTCTTTCTGTTAATCAAGAATTTCAAACCGACCGTGTCAGAGCTAAGCAGTGATGAAGGAAAAACACTATCACTCGACCTCACACTCTCAGCAAGCTGTTCAGATACAACGTGTGTAACTCAGAGGATAGTTAGAGGTGGAGTCTGCACACAGTCATAGACTGAATATATTTGTGTTCCCAACCAGTCGGGAAACAAGCTACCATAGGTTCCAGATCCTGTAGAGCAACTTTGCAAGTGAAATTTGTTAAATGTATAATTTAGTCAGTTATTTGATAGCACATATCTTGAGTATTACTGAAGACAAAGATGCAGTTTGTCTGAGATTAGCAGTCAGGCTCATAAAGGGGCACACTTGTGCATACTGGAAGCTATATATATATTAAAACACAGGGCCCTCTTCTTTACAAACAGAAAGAAAATGTCTCTACCAACTCAACAAAATAAGTGACAGCACTCTCAGGTTCACTCCTCATTAATGTCTTGTCCAATCAGAATCAACATGCCTGGTTTAGATTTAAACAAGCCTGGCAGTTAACTGTTAGTCATTTTCTAACTGGTGTATTCTCTATGGCAATGCCGCTATTAATCAGAACCCACTTGCCAATCAGCTTGAAGCAGAATGCTGCACTCATACAGTGTAACCATATTGTTTCCCCCTACATTGGTTTTCTTGAAAATAATCTGATGAATGCAAGATAAAAGGCTGTGACACAATGTGTCTTTTTTCCAGCAGTTTTAGTCATTCATGGGATTTGAGCATCACTGGAAAGGTGATTGTCACCACTAAATGCGTCTAACTAGGTGACAGTGAATTGCCTCCTGAACTGCTGTATTCCATGTGGTGTAGACACACCTCACCCATAATGCTGACAGAATGGGATATCCAGGATTGTGATGCCACAACAATGAAAGAGCAGATGCAGATGTGTAGTTTGGAAGGGAACGTGCAGGTAGTGGTGTTCCCTTATGTCTAGCTCCCTTGTCATTCCAGGTCACAGAGGTCACAAGTTTGGCAGGTACCATCTAATGAGTCTTGATGAGTTATTGCCGTGCATTTCGAAGATGGTACACAATGCTGTGACGGTGCCTCGATGGTTGAAGGAGTGAATGTTTCAGGGGGTGGATGGGCTGCTGATAATATGGGCTGCTTTGATTTAGCTGGTACTGATCTGTGAATAGTGTTGGAGCTGCAATCATCCAAGGAAGTGAAGAGTATACCATCACATTCCTGACTTGAGCCTGGTAAATCGTATTTGATTCTGGGAGTCAGAAGGTGAATTACTTGCCACAGAATTCCCAAGTATTTCTGTGACTGGTTCAGTTGTTTGTAGTCCGCGGTAACTCCCAAGATTTTGACAATAGGGGAATGCAGTAATGGTACTGAGGATGAATATCAAGAGGTGTTTCAATTCTCCCAGTGAATGTGATCATTGCGAGGCATGCGTGTGATGCAAAATGTTGCGGCAATGCAGTACAGAAGATACCTGATGGGTATTCACAATAAAGTGCTTGATGCCTTAACAGTTTGCCAGGAAGCCTGCGTGACAGATCTTTACAAAGGGTTTAGTGCTCATTCCTGCCAGCAATCCTTTCCAGGAAGTGGACAGCAATTTCATGAGAGCACTTGTGGATCAAACCATGACACAGCATGTTGATTAAAGTCTCAGCTTTGATATTAGCACAATGACAAGCAATCTAAAGTGTGGGTGCTGCAGGGAAAGCTCAGACATTTGTCATGTCAGCTCATACGTACATACAAACGAACAGCTTGTAGCAGGAGTATGCATGAGGCCTTTGAAGCCTGTTGAGCAATTCAGTATGATTATGGTGGATTTTCACCCTTAACTTTACTACGCTGTCTCCATTTCTGCCTGAGAGCTCAAAACTATAACTCAACCCCCAGAATTCCAATTTACCAAACACTGAGAAAAGAAATTTCTCTTCATCATAGGTCTACGCGACCAACCTCTTTTGCTGAAATTGTGCCCTGCATTCTAGATTTCACAGTCAAAGAGAGACCCTTTCAGCATCTAGCCTGCCAAGCCCCTTCAGAATCTTGTGTGTTTCAACAAGATTATCTCTCAGACTTCTCAGCTCCACAAGGTTTAGATCTAATTTACTCAGCCTCTTATCAAACTTCCCATTCTCGGAATTGATGTAGTGAACCTTTGCGGTACTATCTCCAAGGCAAGTATATCTTTTCTGAGATATGGATACTAAAATGGCATGCAGTCTTCCAAGTCTATCTTGAGCGCAAGGAAATTTCTTGCATTTTAAGCAGTAAAAGTATTGTTCCAGCTTGCCAAGGGTTTACTTTATCATATTTGGTTGGCAGCAACGTTTTTGTAACATGCACACTTCCAGTTTATGCATGAGTTGCACACTGGGGTCAGTAGCTTTATAATCAATGGCTGCGGTCATCCAGTCACCACCCTTTGCTTTGTTCGGATAGCTCAAGCACCTGTATATAAGGTACAGTTAACTGCTGCAGAATGAAGGTATCATGACTCTAGCCAGGATTCTGCACATTAATATGATTAATTTAAAGAGCAGAATCCCTCTTGATTATGGTGCATATCAATGCTTACATGTGATGTCCACAAAGCAACAAGCATACAGTTACAGGCTTTGTAATCCTTGTGAAGCCACATATTCACTCTCATGCTACTGCCTGACCAGACTGAATGAAACATATTTAGCTGTCAGGGACCTCCAGTTATCTCCATTACGCAGAGTTGATCGGACATGACAGAAACCAACAGCAGTAGCAACCATGACAGTAGCTCAGTGTTTCCTGCTGAATGGCACTGAATACTCCGGCTGTCATTATGGGCCTATCATACGCTGCACTTTGACATTCAGTACGTGGACCATGGCAGAAAAGATGTCCCAGTGCCAGAAATGTGAGAGCCAACGCCTTGTTTTAACTGTTCTTTCACAACAGGAGATTACTCCTGAAGCCAAGTGATAATCATTGTCCAACCCAGTCCTGGCATCAGTTCCTGATAAATGGCAAGGGTTGAGACCTCATGGTGTGATCAATAAAAAGACAGCTAAAATTTGCTCCTTACAAACCGTATTTTGTGATGCAGCTGCAGGATATATATGTCAGCGAGTCACAGAGGCCTGTATGGCTGGCCCACCAAGTCTGTACCAGTCAAAAATGAGTACCTAACCGGTAAAATCTCATTTGCCAGCACCTGGCCCATAGCCTTGTTTGTCTTGGCATTGGAAGTGCATATCAATAATGTCTTTCCAAACTTGGCTAGACATAGTCAAAGATATCATCACATGACCTCCCAGATTGAACCACCACACCCTCTGATTCCTGTTACTGGCTGCCTGACATAGCAGTTCTCATGGAGCCCCACCTTCCCCAAAGTCTGTAGATGAGTCTTGGTTTTGACATTTGAAAATCTAGTCAACATAACCATACATAGATATGGTTTCCTGCTCCTGCTTTTTGCTCTTTCAACAGTTTATCCTGCTCTGCTTGCCTTCTGCTCATTGCGCATGCAAGAACATCTCTGTATGAGACATTCCAAGCTGTGGGTTCGTAATTCCTCAATTCCCCTCTTGTTAACATTCTCTAATAGACAAACTTACCAGCTATGAATTACCACCTACTTCACTTGTTTATTTCTTACAGACAATGGCATAGGATATGTTAAGTTTTATATAAGTGTTCTTTTTTCGCACAACTTAACAGAGTCCAACATACCATATAGTCAACATGGTTTTATGCAAGGGAAATTGTATCTCACAAACTTGATTGAGTCTTTTGAGCAAGTAACCAAGAAGACTGATGAGGGCAGAGCAGTAGAGTGGCGTTGTGTGCTTGGACCTTAGTAAAGCATTTACCAAGGTTCTGCATGGTAGACTAATTGGTAAAGTTAGATAACATGGGATTCAAGGTGAGCTTGCCAATTGGACACAAAATTGGCTCTATGGGAGGAGACAGAGGGTGGCCGTGGAGGGTTGTTTTTCAGACTGGACGCCTGTGACCAGCAGTGGCCCTCAGGGATTGGTACTAGGTCCACTTTTGTTTGTCACGTATATGAACGACTTGGATGAAAATATAGGAGGCATGGTTAGTAAATTTGCGGATCACACCAAAACTGGTGGTATAGTGGACAGTGAAGAAGCTTATATAAGAGATTTTGATCAATTGGCTCAATAGGATGAGCGGCAGATGGAGTTTAATTTGCATAAGTGTGAGGTATTATATTTCGGGAAAACAAACAAGGGACGGACTTACACAGACAATGGTAGGGCCTTGCACAATGTTGTCGAACAAAGAGACCTAGGGGTTGAGGTACATAATTTTTGGAAATTTGTGTTAGAAGTAGGCAAGGTGGTTAAGAAGGCATTCAGCACGCTTGCCTTCATTGCTCAGACCTTTGAGGATAGGAGTTGAGACGTTGAGGTTGTACAGGACTTTGGTGAGGCCCCTTCTGGAGTACTGTGTACAGTTCTCGTTGCCCTGTTATAGGAAGGATATTATTAAATTGGGAGGGTTCAGAAAATATTTACCAGGATGGTGCCGGGAATGGGGGACAGCTTGAGTTATAAGAGTAGGCTGGATAGGCTGGAACTTTTTTCATTGGAATGGGGGAGGCTGAAGGATGGCCTTGTAAAGGTTCATAAAATCATGACAGGCACTGATAAGGTGAATAGCTAGGGTCTTTTCCCTACAGTGAAGTAATTCAAAACTAGGGGATATGTTTTTAAGGTGGGAGGAGAAAGTTTTAAGAAGGACATGACAGGCAATATTTTTACACAGAGGGAGGTTTATGTGTGGAATGAACTGCCAGAGAAAGTGGTGGATGCAGGTACAGATATAACATTTAAAAGACATTTAGACAGGTACATGAAAACGAGAGGTTTGGAGGGAGATGGGCCAAACACAGGCAAGTGGGACTGGTTTAATTCGGGAACATGGTCAGCGTGGACCAGTTGGACCGAAAGGTCTGTTTCCGTGCTGTATGACTCTATCACTCGATACACAGGGAGTGAGTGAATAAATTGAAGGAGGAGCTTCAACTGATTACAAGCCCAGTGATCTGCTTCATAGTACGCAGAAGGCCCATCTGACGTCAGTGCAATCAATACTTATACAGCAGTGTTTGGGGTTGCCTGGCAAGAATTGGGTGGGAGTTCATTCCTTCTGAAGCTGTCTATTACCGTCTCTGTTACCATCTTGTCAACTCAGACTATCTTTCACGGTTATACCGTGCAGTGGCTATCACACTAATTTCATACATGCCATTGCAAAGGCCGATGTCCTCTTTGTGCAACAAACAGTAGAAATTCACTTGGTCTTGAAACCCCTCCTTATCCTGTACAAATTAAAGCTGGTTATAAAATCTTCTCAAAGCTATGGACACTGAAACCTCCACGAGCAGCAGTAGGGCATTTTTGAGAGATGTTCTTACTATACACCTTACTAACCAGGAATTTTATGACTCCTGAAATACTGTAACAGTCCATGTCCAAATACAGCAAGACCTAGACAATATCCAGGTTTGGATTGAGAAATGGCAATTATCATTTGTGCAAAACAAGTACAGGCAATGACTATCTCCAACAAGAGAAAACGTGACCATTGTCCCTTGACATTCGAGGCCATTATTATATCTGAATCAACACCATCAACATTCTGGGGGTTATCCCTGACAAGAAGTTGAACTGAACTAGCCATATAATTATTGTGGTTACAAGAGCAGGTCAGAGACTTGGAATTCTGCAGCAACAACTCACCTCCTGGCTTTCCAAAACTTGTCCACGATGTACAAGACACAAGTCCCCACTTGTCCGAATGAGTACAGCTTCAACAACATTCAAGACGCTTGACACAATCCAAGGCAGAACAGCCCATGTGACTGGCACCATCCACAAACATTCACTCACTCCACCAGCAACACTCAGTAGCAGCAGTGTATCCCATTTATAAGATGCACTGCAGGAATTCTCCTTAGACAGCACCTTCCAAACGCAGGCCACTAGAGTGTACAGGCACAAAGACAGCAGATACATGGGAACATCACCAGCTGCAAGTTCCCCTCTAAGCCCACAAAAGTCCTGACTTCGAAATAAATTGTAGTTCCTTCAGCGTTCCTGCATCAGATTCAGGAACTCCCTCCCTAATGGCATTGTAGGTCCACGTGCAGCATATGGACTGCAGCAGTTCATGAAGGCAGTTCAAGGGCAACTAGGGATTGGCAATGAATGACTGCCCAGCCAGTGACACTCCCATCAATGAATATATAAAAAAGAATACTAACTGTCAACACTGTAGAAACTGGTCCTCCATGGCATCATTCAAGTCAGTCATTTACGTCACTAATGTGATGGACGGAATTGCCCATCTAGCTTTCAGGATCTTCATATGATGTAGATTTACTTGCACTGTCTTCAAAGCAGGCTCCACAAGAGCAGTGATCCCACATAGCTGAGAAGGAGCGCTCGATATGTTAGATCACTCCCTTGCACTTTACTGCATCTTTAGCTTCAACCATTGCTACACTTCCTCACTCGTGCTAATTTATTATTCCGACATTATTCCATCAGGCAATCCCTCTTAGTATTTCTCTCTACTTAGCATGAGGTGTCTGTGCTGGTATGTGCTTCATATGCAGGTGGATTCAAAGCTCTCTCATGGTTTTCCTCCTCTAATTCACCTCAAATAGAGGTCAATTGTTCTTGTCCTATAAAGAAGGTAAAATGCTTTAGAAATAAATAAGCACATATGTTCTTACCTGTTGTGCATTGTTATCACATGCTATATGTATGTGTGGCTATAAGGAAAATGTATGCCTACATGCATATTCTGCAAATCAACAAACATTTTAACGTAATGGAACATATGTTTTCTAAAATACCTCCATGGAGCACAGACTCTATGCTTTTCAAGTTCTCCTTTGAGATCTGGTGGACAACAGATTCCTTATGTAAGTCCATACTGCTATGATCTGAGGTTCATCAACTGTCGTAGTTACTACAGTTCTACTATATTCTGAGGAAGGGTCACCGGACCCGAAACGTTAACTCTGTTTTCTCCTTCACAGATGCTGCCAGACCTGCTGAGCTTTTCCAGCAACTTTGTTTTTTGTTACAGTTTTATTATGTGCTGGGTTTGCCTTTAAATGCAGGAATAATGAGGGGTGAGACATTGTTACTCAGCCTCTATATTTTATGCTACACTTTCTTCAAAATCATCAAGAATGTAATTTGCATAATTTTGCAATTTCTGGCTGTAATAATTATTTGCTGATGGGTCACTGTTTGTTCTAGCAGGGTACCTAATGTTGTGTGACACAAGTTAAACATGCCCTTGCATAGTATATTTTCAATTTTTTCACGTGGTGAAATGCTGAGAGTGTGATCTGATATTTCAGTGGGGAAAACAGAGTACAGGATATGAGAACTGAGCCAACAAGACTCACAACAGTATGCCCTCTGACCTATCAGAGTGAAGGATTGTGAAATTACAGCACAAGGACTGACGAAGAAGAATGAAGTACAACAAGTGAATTGAAAGCCAAATCAGATACGTAAAGAGAAATAAAAAGAGAGAGGGCAACAAAGTTTGGATTATGCAAGACAGAAACATTCACTAAAAAAAACAAAAAAATTACACTTTTTAAAATCTCAAACAACAATCAAAAGAACCTGTATGAATAAGAATCCACAACTGAATTTGCCAATTTTCAGTACCGGACTGCTTGACTGACAGTAATTAATATTTATCACACCGTTAAAAGGAATGGATTGGATTTAAACCTCTGAGGCAAGTTTAGTTCATGCCTTTCAATGCTAAGCAAATAATGAGGTGCCACTATCATGAAACTGACAATGAACTAGAACAGCTCAAACATGTTTGTTTGAGCTGTTCTGGTTCCCATCTGAAGCTGCTGTACATTTGCACAAAAATAACAATGAAAGTTATAAGGCTTGCCACTGCGTCCGACCAATTAACCTAGTGTTGCAGCTTACAATTGCCAGCTCTGCCTTCATACCCCTACAACAACCTTTATTCATGTTTAAAAGAATGGTCTTTCAGCTAAACAAGAAATGCTACCTGTCATTTAGAGGATCCTTTAACACGAGATGATTGGTGAATCCAACATCGTTCATTACCAGGTCTAGAATAGCCTAATTCCTGGTTAGCCCTAGAATGTAGTGCTATGAAAAGAAGTGTCTCAAATACACCCTATGAATTCAATTTCAAAGTAAATTTTTTATGCCAGATCTAATTATCGTTCAGAAATATCCTCACCTTACTTTCATATTTTGTTTTGCTGGATTTGCAGCAGAGTTCACAACCTCTGATATTTATCACTCACCTGAAATAAATCCGAAACACTCCAATGGAGAATCCAAGAGAGCTCATAGAGGAACTACATGAAAGCAAATTAAAATAGTCTAAAGAGGCAGGTGTGGCAGTATCTGTGGAGTGGAAAACGCTTTGAGTCCATTACGTCTTTTTCAGTTCCGATCAGACTCAATATGTTAACTTTATTTCTCCTCTCTCCACAGATGCTGTTAGACCTTCTATTTTAATTTCGGATTTGCAGTATCTGCAGTTATTTTATTTTTTTCTGTCATTAAACCCAAAATTTCCTTTCTTGAAGCTAAGTTATACTCTGGTACATTTGTCAGGAATTAGTTAGAGTGGTCTTCACAGCTGAATAAAATAATTATCAATAATTAAACCAGGAAATTGACATATTAACAGCTGGTAAAGCATTAAAACATTATTACAATACATGCTGCGTCTGTTCTTGTAACGATGAACAATCACTGTCAAGAGCCAGATTCATCAGAACTGCATAAGTTAAATGCTTCATGTCCAAAAACAAAACATTTGTTTATTGTTTAAACAAAATGTTATGCCACAATGAAAACTGATCAATCATAACATTATTTTACTCTTCACTTATTAGCTTACACACATTTCTCTGATGAAAATCAGTTGCTGGGAATTAATCTTTTCAGGCCTTCTACAAACCGGGTCCAATGTTTCACTGTTTTATTTGAGATTGGGCTGGAGTTGGGAAGGGAAATCAAAGTTTAGTTTCATCAGATGGCTGGCACACAAGATGAGAGGAAATGATACTCAAAACATGCTGACAGCATAGCGAGCTTGGAAGATCTGCACTATGTTCAGAGATGTGGCTAATTAACCGACTGTGTAGTTTGTGGAGATTTGTTTGCATGATACAAAGCAAGAGAGACAATGTGCCATGCCATGTTGTGGTGCGATTAGGGGCTCACCTGCGATTCCTGACATGGTAAATTACCAATCTCACTCAGCATGTCAGCAGGAGACACTGAACAAAGTGTGATGATTCTGTACAAGGAAAGAGGAAAACATCAGAGGGAAAACCACCTCTGCCCTCCTCCAATAAAACTCAAGTAATTTTTTTTTAAAGAAGAAACCTACATAGGGCATGGATCTGCAGTGGCGAACACCACAAATTTGCAAAGAGTAGAAGAGACGACAATAAATTAAAACAAAGTAATGGTGAAGTTAGATCAGGCTTGGTTGTTCACAGCATGTAGCCACAAAATTCTTTCTCAAGGACACGCGCAGGGATCATGTTACACAATTAAACAATTCTCATTGCTTCAGTTAGTGCATCAAACTTTGTGCTGCCTCTTCATTCACATGATAGAACAGTGCACACCATTAAGCAATCCCAAGCTGGGAATCCAAAAATGTGGTAAACAAGTTTGAATTCTAGTGAGTATAAACCCATTTTAACTGCTTACAGGGACAGTATTTTTGATTGGAACATTTGCTAGAAGTGATTCTAATCATGAATTTGCCCTGAGGAAGAGACAAGAATTGTACATATTGTCAAACAGTGAGCTTTAAAGTTCTCTAAAACAACTGGACAGACTTTGGTGCAGTCAATGGTCAGGAGGAGGGAGGTACTCAATCGGCTTGGGAGTAAGAGGTGTTAAAGCTAGTTATTGCGAAAGCAGTCGGAGGAGGTTACAAGATGCTCAGTGAATCCAGACTAGTGGTCAAGGTTAGAGGGTGCTCATTCAAATATATAA
Organism: Ginglymostoma cirratum; assembly: GCA_024137785.1. Lineage (NCBI taxonomy): Eukaryota > Metazoa > Chordata > Chondrichthyes > Orectolobiformes > Ginglymostomatidae > Ginglymostoma > Ginglymostoma cirratum. The sequence goes on from JAHRHZ010000014.1 coordinate 27,676,101, forward strand.
GGAAGCAGAGCCTCTGACTACAAATGGCAGTAGCGGGAAGGTGCTCATACAACTGCCAGATACCTAGCTGAATTGAATGGTAGCATTTTTGAGCTGGGGAAGTCTCATGAGTGGGAGAGATGTAGTGAGAGTGATAGCGAGTGACAGAGAGAGAACAGCAGCAGCCAGGAGTTGAAGCAGAGCTCCAGACTGGTGACTCAGCATTGGAGGGCTACCGGCATGTATAGTGCAGGCTAAAGCCACTGACAGTGGATAGAAAGCTGGAAAGTGTTAGTGAACTAACATCTGCAGGCTTCTTAAGTGGACCATTTGAGCAAAACCCTGAATCCAAGAGGACACAAGGAACGATGGATCCCCCTTTGTACTGGAGAGGCAAGGTCATCAGTGTTACATGGTCACAGGAAGTTAACCATAGGAGCTCCTCCCATTGAACAGGTTGCGCAGCTGATTAAAAATCAGGTATTAAGCTCCATATGAATCTGTAACATTATGTAAATGTCCATTTTCAATATTTCATTCCTCTCATTATTTCTTCATTATGGTTTTGCATCAGCTCACTGTGTCTCAGCATCTGATTATTCGGATCGCTGCACTGTCATCATGGGCTAGTGGTAGTGGCTCCGTGTAGCAAGATCCTGCTGCTATCCTCCTCACTATGACAGCATTTATGCCCTTATCACTACCATTCCACCAGTGCTCTTGCTGTTTTCTTTCCGCCTACCAGCGTGATTGTTGCTCCCCATGCTGAGATGTTGTAACCTGAAATCAAACTTTCTCGGTCCAGAACCGCTGAGATCAATCTGCTAGGCCATCTGTAGTTTCCCAGCCTTCCACCAGTACTAGTGTAGCCATTGGGATCGCCAGGCATAGAGGCATTAAGATAAAGGCAAAGGCATATGAGAGACAGACACAAAGGGAATATACAAAGGTAACTAGTTGATTTCATACTGAATATTGGATAGTTTCTATGATACAATTGGCTTGGATTGTTTGTTTTGTTGTGGCTTTTTTTGCAGCACTGCGATTAAGAGCATGCTGTAATGATCTGTCACAGAAGGAAAATAACATGTGGGACCGTTGATGAATGGGAATTTAGTTTACATTCCGTGGAACCACAATCAGATGAGCTGATCATAAACAGCCCAGTGGAAAGGAAAATTGTGTGACTGCCTCCTCCTCTCGCTCCTGCTGCTCTTCCTTCACCTCTTCTTCCTCAGTTGCTTTCCATATACCTGATGCCAGCCAGCTCAGCAAGCAAGCCAACAATTTCATCCACAACCCAAGCTACAAATCTTCACAAGAACCTTAAACATCTACAGGCACAACACGCTCAAAGTAGCCAAACAATGGGAAACCTTCGCCAACCAACTGAGCGCTATCCACGAACGACTTCACTTTCTCCCCAAATGCCTCAGGAACCAGGTACTGCCTCGCAGCATTAAGTACAAACCTCCACTCAACAACCCACAGGCGTGCAAAACAGCTGAACAAAATGGCCAGAGAATGCTACGGGTCATGATCAACGATGCCTGTAACCAGCTCCACAAGTATGAACAGGAAATTGTGCGCTAACAATCATTATACCTAAACACTACAGATCAGCAATGGGCTACAACCCTGGAACAGGGCATCAACATCAAAATACACAGGACCAGAACAAAGAAGAAACATATGCTACAGGAGAAATTGACCAAATTGATCCAACACAAAGACAAGGACAACAACAAACTAGATTCTTGGGTAAGAAACCTATCCAGCAGACCACCTACAGAGAAAGCTGTCCTAATACACAGACTAAACTATAACCACAGAGATGTGAACCGAACAGACTTCATGGCCGCTCTGGAAGCTACACTAAAAGCTAATGGACTCATGGACGAAACACAACAAACTATCTGACAAACCGTAATCCCTACACTGAGCTGGAGGAATGAATAGGACACCCTGAACACATCAGAGAGAAAAGCACTCAAAGGACTCAAGAAAGACAAGAACATTACAATCCTACCAGCGGACAAAGGGCACATGACTGTTATTATGTACAGACCGGACTACGTTGAAAAAGCACAGGCACTGCTCGCAGATACAAACACTTACCAACAGGTGGCGATAGACTCAACACCGCAGTTTGGTAATAGGATCACGCAAACACTGAAGAGACTAAAAAATGCAGGACAAACAACTAAGACAGATTACATGAAAATGAAACCAGATGGCTCAATCACCCCCCGCTTCTACGGACTACTTCAAGTACATAAACCAGACATCCCCCTCAGACCCACTGTCTCCCTACCGGGCACACCTTCACACAAACTGGCCAAGGACCTACAACAGAGACTGAAACACCTGATCGACAGATCACCCCACTCCATCTGCTCAATCCAGGAATTCCTTAACAACCTCCAGAAGATTAAAATCAACGACAACAAGATTATGGTTTCCTTTGACGTTACAGCACTAGTCACGTCTGTTGACATACCACTAGCCAAAGAAACATTTGCCACATTACTAGATGCAGCAGGGTCACCAACTCCAAACAGCTCCAACAGCAAAGACATCATACTCAGACTACTGGACATAAACCTCTCCACACTCTTCATCTTTAACAGCCAAATATACAAGCAAATCAATGGCACACCTACAGGGTATCCCATCTCAGAACTTATTGCAGAGGCAGTCATGCAAACACTGGAACACACTACCCTCCTCCTCATACAGCCAAAACTGTGGATTTGATATGTGGGCGGCACATTTGTCATGATTAAATGCACCAAGTTAGAAGAGACAAACCATCTCATCAACAATGTATTCACCGGCATCAAATTTATGAGAACAGAAAGACAACAATCAACTCCCGTTTCCAGATGTCAGGGTAAAACAAATGACCAACGGAGAGTTCCAAACCACAGTATATAGCATGGCTACCCACACTGGCCAAATTCTCAATTTCCATAGCAATCACCCCAACGTCCACAAACAAAGCTGTGTTAGGACACTATTCAAATGGGCCACAACTTACTGCAACATGCCAGTCCTACGGAAGAAGGAGGAATAGCACTTATGCAAGGTCTTTGTGAACAACGGATATCTCAACAACTTCATCTGCAAGTGCCTACGAGATAGACGATGCCAAGAGGACACAGCACGCCCCAATACACTGGCCACACGATTGTACATCAACACTATATCAGAACTGACAACAAGACTCCTGCGACCACTAGGAATCATGGTAGCACACAAACCCACAGCCACTCTATGGCAAACACACACAAGGGCCAAAGACCCCGTACCCATGGCATGCAGGACCAATGTAGTTTGCAAAATACCTTGCAATGACTGCCACAAGCATTACACCAGCCAGACCAGAAGAAAACTAGCTATCAGGATACACGAACATCAGCAAGAAGCAAAACAACACAATGAACTTTCCCTCATCCCAGTGCACTCGGATGGTGAAGGCCATCAATTTAACTGGAACAATGTGACCATCCTCGTTCACACACGAGAATTCCTAGAGGCCTAGTTTTCAACCCAGAATGCAATCAACAAACATCTGGAATTAGACTCCATATATAAACCCATGCAAAAAAGAACCGGAAATGACATAAGCCAACTGAACAGACCGGATCATATAAATTCCAAGCAGAGTAGAACAACATCGCTTCATCGGAGGCCGCACTGATGATGTTACCTAGCATGGTGATGAAATGTCTGTACAATAACCAGCCAGCTCGGCAAGCAAGCTAACAAGCTCACTCAAACTTTATTTTAGCACCCTAACAGTCTGCTTAATGACATTTCTTATAACAGTGTGGCTCTCCTTATTTGAAAACTGTCTCTACATGCATGGCTTCCGAACCAGAATCATAAGCCAGGTGGTCAATGGTTAGAACATTGCTGTACAACAGTCACACTCTGATTTCTATTGGTGCATTAAGTGTAGATGATTCAACAGACTTTTGCAGAATAAACCGTCATGGCTGCTGGACATTAACCTGCTTTGTGTGTTAGATATATTCACACACTAGTTGGGGCCTGATGAAGTATGTTGCAGGACATTGACATTGAGGACATTGAGGAAATTGCACGCAGTGTCCTCAAGGTGATGTGTGTGCGCAGTCAATGACACCCTGTAGCATTGGAATAACTGCTATCCTCATGCTCAGGTCATCTGACTCCCCCTGGAAACAGAGGATGTAAATTGATTCCAATCTCCTGACATTCAGCATGTTAGTGACCTATCTCATAGAGATTTACAGAAGTCACCTTCTCCAACCTGGAAGGATGCTGTCATTGATGTGATCACTTCTACAGACACAGCAATACCATCCTCTAACTGCTCTTGAAGCTACAAACCTGACCGGAAGGTGTCACAGACTTCAGCGAACTCCTTTTGAACAATAAAGAGCTGGAAAACATACTGTTCCTTACTGAGGCTGAAACTTGAGTAATGCTCATTGACAACCCTGGGTAGACACAGACTCCTGCTGAGAGGCCATCTCACAATCCTTCTCCATTTGTGAGAAGCTTTATTCTCCTCTCTGTTAACTTTCCTCATTCCCTTTGTCTTGCTGCTGGTCAAGGGAGATCCATTCCAGGGGCCAGTGTTGTAAGCAGAGCCCTTGAAGCGAGAACAAAGGCTTTCACCACATACAACACGGTTAGACTTCAATAGCTTTAAATATCAGGACAAACCACCAGCACTTGTATTACCTCAGGAGCCAATAGTGAAAATCAATCAGCAAATAACATAAAAGTAATTGGTGAGCCTTCAAATAACACTGGTGGTGGGTGGCAGCAGTAAGGTTTTCTTATTGACGTACTCATTGTCAGCGATGTAAAGTTAAGAGAATGGATGAGTTGGAATATTGAGTTTGAAAATAGCACAGCTAAAGGAAAAGCCAGCAGTAAACAATGCCCGGCTTCAATCTGCCTGTTTTGCATATTCCAGTACATGATCCTTACACCTGAGCCAATGGTGTGCCTAAAATGACATCCACACATTTGGGAGCTCACGTGCAACACAGATGCTGTTTTGAATGTAAAATGGCATCCATAACACTGATAATACAAAATAATCAAATCTTGCTCTAAATTTTAAGAGCAAAGGAAGGTGAGGAGTTTTAATTTGCACAACTCAGATCAAAGTCTCATGTTGATTCTTGGTAGAGCAATTAATGCTGCAAGGAACCCAAACAGCCGAAGACATAAAAAAATACTAAATGCTAGCAACAGGAATAAAAGCGGTTTATACATGTTTACGATATGTGTTTCCAATGAAAGTACAACAAAAGTGAGTAAGATTCTGGCACAAGTGTAATGAGATGAATGGCCTTTACCATGCAGCAAAATCCCACGACACTACACCTGATATATAACACTACTGAACTTGCTACAACTATAATACATACAGCCAAAATCAATAGACTTAGCAGGCAAGACATCATGCAGACATACACTGCTTTTAAAGATCAGCCAACTTATAAAGTTATGATCGGATTGAAAGTATTTCTGAAAAAGACACATTTTGTGAAATCTTTTCGTCATGCATCCATCAGGATAACTCATGAGAATACTAATTCAACACTCAAGGAAAAAGGAGGGAGGTTATGTGTGGAGCCAGAGGGAATGGGTGAAATCCTTCACAAATACTTTGTATGGATATTCACCTAAAAGAGGGATGTGAGGAATGTTGAGATTAGGGAAAGGCGAGTGAATTCTCTCGGGCAGGTCAACATAATGAAGGAGGAAGCGTTGGGTTGTCTTGAAATACATTAAGGGAGACAAGTTCCCTGGATCCCAAGGCCAGATGGGATCTATCCCAGCATTTTCTGTGAGGCAAGGGAGGAAATAGCTGGGTAAAAATTGGAAGAGCTGTGGATGCTGTAAATCAGGAACAAAAACAAAGTTGCTGCCAGACCTCCTGAGCTTTTCCAGCAACTTTGTTTTTGTTCCAGGAAATAGCTGGGGCCTTAACAGATATCTTTACATCCTCTTTGGCCTTAGGAGAGGTTCCAGAGGAGAATAGAATGGACAATGTTGTTCCTTTGTTTAAGAAGGGAAACTGAGATAATCCAGGTCATTACAGGCCTGTGAGCCTGATGTAAGTTGTGGAGAAGCTGTTAGAGAAGATATTGAGAGATGGGACTTTTTCACATTTGGAAGCAAATGGACTTGTTAGTGATAGGCAGCATGGATTTGTGCAGGAAAGGTCATGTCTCACTAACTTGAAATTTTTGAGGAGGTGACAAGAATGATTGATCAGGGAAGGGCAGTGGATGTTGTCTACACAGACTTTAGTAAGGCATTTGAGAAGGTATCTCATGGCAGGCTGGTACAGAAGGTAGAGTCTCATGGGATCTGGGGTTTGCGGCTAGATTGATTTAAAAAAAGTAGCTTGGTCATAGAAGACAGAGAGTAGCAGTCAAAGAGTGCTTTCAGGAATGGAGATCAGTAACTAGTGCTGTTCTGCAGGAATCAGTGCTGGGATCTTTGTTGTTTGTAATATATATGTATATATGATCTGGAGGAAAATGTAGGAGATCTGACTAGTAAGTTTGAAAATGACACCAAAATTGATGGAATTGCAGATAGTGTCAAAGGATACAGCTTGACATAGATATATTGCAGATTTGGGCAAAGAAATGGCAGATGGAGTTTAATCTGGGCAAATGAGAGATGATGCATTTGGAAGATCAAATCCAGTTGTGAATTATACAATAAATGGCAGAACCCTTAGGAGCATTTACATACAGAGGGATCTGGGCATACAGGTCCACAGATCTCTGAAAGTGGCAACACAGGTGGATAAGGTGGTCAAGAAGGCAGAGAGCACATTTGCCTTCATCAACCGGGGCATCAAATATAAAAGGTGGCAAGCTGTGCTATACAGTTGTATAAAACTTTAGTTCGGTCACATTTGGAATACAGTGTGCAGTTTAGGTCGCCACACTAACAAAAGGACGCGGATGCTTTGGAAAGGGTGCAGAGGAGGTTTATCAGGATGTTGTCTGGTCTGGAGGCTTTTGGTTATGAGAACAGGTTGGATAAAGTCGGATTGTTTACACTGGAAAGACGGAGGGTGAGGGGTGACCGGATAGCAGTCTACAAAATTATGACAGCCATAGATAGGGTGGATGGTCAAAAGGCTTTCTTCCCAAGGTAGAAAGGTCAACTATAGGAGGGCACAGGTTCAAGGTGAGAGGGGCAAAGTTAAGGGGAGAAGGGCAGGGAAACTTTTTCACACGGTGCCTGGAACGCACTGCCAATGGAGGTGATGGAAGCAGGTATGTTACAAACGTTTAAGTCGTATGTTGATAGTCATATGAACAGGAGGTGAACACAGTGACAGATATTGCAAGAGCAATAAGTACCTGTAGCGGGTCTAAATAAGGATTAGGAATTGGCACAGGCTTGGTGGACCGAAGGGCCTGTTCCTATGCTGTGTTGCATTATTGTATAATATAGTATACAGTCAAAATACAAAATAATAATTATTTAATGTAATTGGTAATTAGTCACTAATTAAATCAAGTGCTTTTATTTAATGTAAATTGTTTAATTATTACTTAAATTATTAAACTATTTATTACTGTATTATCATATAATATAGTGAACTAGACAAAACAATCTAAATTTTCTATAAACACGCTAAACTAAAATGGGTAGGGCTTACCACCTTACTGCTGTGCTGAAAAAGCAAAAATAAACTTCATATAATCTATGTATATCAGATATTCTCGATTGCAAGCCTTACATACTTTGTCTGTCATTTCGTGGGAGTGATGCAATGAATGGTCTCTTTCCAGGAACATCCTCTGCTGCTCGTTGCTGGCCAGGCGACAGGTGAGCCAGGCAGAGAGAGTGCAGCCTGCAATTCCCAAACATGCCATTGACATGGAAGCCACATGTATGGGGTAAGCGATTTCTGTCCTTTTTGCTAGTGCCCGCAGAAACTGAAAATTTAATATTCCTCCGATCAGTCCACAGATACAACAGGCAGAAAATAATATCATCTGGCAGGAGACAGGAAGAATTAAAATCAGTCTCCACATCAGTAAGCTAGAAATAAAATTATAAGGCATAAGAGAAATGTTACTTTCTGGAATAGAAATATTTAAAGCAAGTTGTTCATTTAAGCAGAATTTTAAAGTTACAGTTGTCTGATCTCTTGTCTACCATTCCCTTCCAAATTTTCCAAAAAAAGGAATGACATTTGTTCTGGTTATGGAGGAATCAGTCCCAATAAACTCTACCAGAAACTTCCCAATAAGATTGTTGCTGGCCTGAACTGAAGTACTATTCTTGTCAGTAGATAATTTTTATATGTATGAAACAGAATACCGACTCAGTGCTTCTGCATAAGCATTCCTTAAGTAAAATACTGTCCATAATAATGAGATTACACAATACTTCTCCCTGAATGATACTTCAATACAACTGCTTTTAAATAGATTGATCATAACATCTTCCCAATTCAGACAAAATGACATTACCTAAGTTGATACATATCTTCTTTTTTTTTCCATTCATAGGAAGTTTATCCCTGTGGATATCCTTATTCTCAACATTCAACAATATATTTTATTTTAATACAATATGTTTCAGTCAAGTTTTTATATTTTTAAATACCCATTTGCTTTATATTTTGCTGAGAGATCAAATCAGTTATGTAAAGAAAATACAATTTGAGTAAAGTTTCATCATTAACAGTCTCCCAACCCCAGGAATTTTATATTTTATACACCATTCAAAGAAATGTGTTCCTAGCTTATACAACTAATATTTATGTATTCAAATCCCACCACGTTAGATGACTCAGTTTCAATTTGGTAAGAAACTCTGGTCTAATGATAACCATGAAAGTATTATCAATTGTCAGAACAAACCATCTGGCTTATTAATGTCCTTTAGGGACGTAAATCTGCCACCCTTACCTGGTCTAGCCTAAATGTGATTCCAGACCCACAGCACTGTAGGCAATTAGGGATAGGGAATAGCCAGTGATGCCCACACTTGGTGAATGAATAATAAAAAAAAAACTCCTATGTAGCAATCTAATGGAGACACCATTATTAAACTAAATTTTAATTATGTGGCAAGAGCCGAAGCTTATATAATTGGTATCTGCTTAAAATCATCTGCAATTAGAAATCCACTTGCTAGATGTTTTGTATGGCAAACTGCCTTAGCATCAAGCAAGCCCAAACATGAATCAGAATGCAGCAGAAAAAACTGTAGCAATCATTTTGTCTTCTATTTACTTCTTCGTGAAACAAGTTATAATGTCATTGCAAAGCTTTTGCTTCATTTAAAAAAATCTAAATTCCATGTTGAATCTGGGACTAGTCAATTTCTAAAATTACACAGTGCAAAATCATTTTCTCAGAGAATAATTCAAAATGTAGAAAGGAGTGAAGAAAAAGAAATACATGTTTATTAGTCCCTATCATTGTAGCGAAATTGTTCCAGCGGTGATGGCAAAATAATGATGTGACATGATTGGCCGTTGACATTTTGGCATTTGGAGGACTGGTGTTGAATGTTTGAAAAATAAAATCACTCACTATGCGACCCGACTTCTTTTTGGCACAGACAATTCCACATATTCCACAGACTAAAAACTGGAAAGAGGAAAAGATGGCTTAGATTTTTAAAATCTTCATACCAATGGTTTGTGTGTTGCCACAATTCTTTGTATATTATTTTACTGCGTTCTCTGCTGTAATTTCAATTAATAATATTGAATATACTAGGATTTACTGCAACAAAATTTACCACTCTTTAAAGTAAGCTTTATTTGATTATTATAAAGACTGTTACACTATAATAGAGTATGCCATCAGAATATAACATGCAAGTGAAAATGTTTTATTTCTCATTAAGTATGATCCATCATAATTTCAATAATTTACAATTTACATATTAAATTACTTGGTAACACATTAAGTGTTATTTCTCACAAATTGTAACATGCAATATGTACCTTGTTAAAAGAATCTAACATGTAATGGAGATTACATGTTTTCAACAAGTTGTGTTGTGACACAACAATGTTTGTACTTGCTAAAAATATAACTGTTCACGACTGCCACTTCTCATCACTCAGCTGACTGCTTTAGCACCAAGTTTGTATTGTCTCTTGGAAACATAAGCTTTCCAGGTGACAGGGTGGCGAGCTTGGAAATGAAGTGCTGGGAACATAAAACAGGGTTCATGTTGGGACTGCCCCACAACACACTCCCGAACTGGGAAAGTTTCTGAGTTGTGGACTAGGAAGTGAATCAGCTAATTTACATACTTAAGGCCCCAAATGGGGTGATTTTTTGACATTACTGGCACTTTGCCACTGGTCTTGACACAGGCATGGAACTTGGACTCCCTGCAGCAGAGTGAGAGGAGGCATCTGACGCAGAGGATCCATGCCACAGAGAGTGCCCAGAGACAGAAAAAACCTTACCGATAAAGTGTCTCACTCATCTTAAACATTTCTGCCAAAAGGAGTTTTGCTCCTGATCTGAGCCGACAGACATAGGTTGTCTGAATTTTTCATTTCAATTTATACCTTGGAGAAAATACGCACATTGAAGTGTGCTCACCGTGTGTGACCTATTTCAGCAGCACCCACTCTCCTGGTGGGACTGCTGAGACTCCAGAGTTGCTGGACCTGTGAAGGGTGTGCAATATCGGGAGCCCCTTGACTGTCCTTAATCGGATGCTAAGCATGGAGGCAGCCAAAGAGGAGGTAACCTCTGAGAAATGTGCTCTGCTAATCCCAGTCCAAGCAAATTCAGGCTCAGGATTTCAACTTGATCATTCTGTTGTTAGAATCCTGAAGCCCATGGAAAAATCCAGTCCTACAGCTCTGGAACTGAATTGCAATCAAGAGCTGAAAGTCCCTCAGTTAAGGCGTGTTACCTTAAATTATAGCATTAGAAAGATGTCAGGGTTAAAAAGTGATGGAGGTCCTGAGCACTATAGGCTGACATTCTCACTACTAATCATAGTATTGTGGTACAGTATAATCCAACACTTCATAGCAGCCAAAGGCTGCAGGTACTGAAAATCAGCATCTGAAATCCATTAAAGAAGCGAGTATGAAGCTTTGTATTTTGAATTGTCTTTCCATTTTCCCAATAATTTAACAGGATGCCACAATCTCGACAAAATATACTGGAGGATCCCGAATACTTTGCATCAGCCCCTCCAAATTGGAAAACTCAGTCTGTTCCCCACGCAACCCCCAATAATTTGGTTGCAACTGAAACAAAATTGGTCCAAACATAATTTATCAAATGCATGAAATATCTGAGGTTCTGTTCAGTAGATTTAATTTGGTAACACAACATAAGCCAAACAACGTAGGATTGTGTGCAGTTCAGAAATAAAAAATAAGGCAATGATAGTCATAGCTTAACACAAAAGCAAAATATTGCAGAGGCTGGAAACCTGAAATTTAAAAGAAAGGATTGGAAATAGGTCAGAGTGGATCTGTGGAGACAAACCATGTTCAGGTTTTAATTCAGTTCGTGATTTCCCCTTCATCGTTAACAGCTCATCGGCTGTCGGAATACAGTTTCTTGGCTATTCAATAGGGATGCCAAACGTGGGCTTTACTAAGCACAGAGAGGAAAATCGCAACAACATCCCCGGACCCCGGTTTCGAACTGTCAAGTTTCTGCTTTAACCGAAACATCCAGGACAATTGGGCGGGAGGTTAAAAGATCTCAAATGTTCGTATCCAGACGGTTTTCGACTTTATTTCCCCAAATGCATTAAACATCAAAAAATTCAAGTGGTCATTCAAGTCAATCTTAATTAAGCGCGGGGCAAAAGTTCACCAGATGCCAATTACGTCTGCAAACAGCACTTTTCACAGCAGATATACAATTTGTGATCCATCCAGCAAATAGAACGGTTCTGCTGGTTTGGAGGAAGAGAGTGGGATAATGTCAGGGTTGCTTCAGGTGTTGTCCCTTACAAGACCTAGATTCTTTGCTTTCAACTTCAGCAAATGCGATCGTTTTGCTCATGTTTCATATGCATGCCGGCTTGCACTGAGAGGGGACTGCATTACAAACGGTGCACAAGATCTAAGGCTGCCACTTTTTGAAATGATACAATAGTTTATATAACACAGAAAATGCAAAAGCCTGAAATTGTTTAGATATGGAATGCAATGTTACATACACTCGCGATTAGCAACTCGATTACGATGTGCAGTTGCAGTATTTCCCCTTGCAATTCATTTCTGTTTCAATTTTTATAATCCATACCGAAACTGTAAGTGATGAATTCAGAGGGTTTCGGAGATAGGGCTGGACAATGGGACTAACTGGGTAGCTCTTTCGGTGGTCGAATGGCCTCTTTTCGTACTATAAAATGCTATGATTCCAAACCTTAGCGGACGGTCCACGGTCCCCCAGCTCTACCTAACTATCTTTGATGCATGATCATGTACTGCACGAGATACAGAAAGCATTCACCGAGTCTGAACGCAGAGTCAAGAAATGCAAGAGAAACAGTTTGCAACGTACACAAACCCCGCTCCATACCGGTGAGGAGTCCCCGAGGTGGAGTTCTTGAGCACGGCTCCTCCCGATGCTGACTGCACCCAGAGCCACGCTGGTGATGCCGAAGCCTATTTCCAGCGCAGAGAGCACGAAGAGACTGGCAATGATCTGACCGCGGGTGCACATGGTGCTCCCACCAGCATTCTCTCAGGAAATACCAACCAACACGTCTGACACAAATCTTTCTCCCAATTATATATTTTTTAGAAAAGTCTCCATTGACATCATCAACATTGCTGGTCTGAATGAAAGACGGCGCGTACAGCTAGCTAGGTTAAAGTAATTTCATTCACTTGTTCTAAAGTACAAGGAGTCTTGTTACAGTGGAAGCTGTCTGCCTGCGTGCTGTACTGGGTACGGCTAAGTCAGATGTCACCTTTGTCCCAGGAGAGCCGTACGGCGCTAGTCTTTCGCATTGCAACCGTGACCTCACAGCTACTTCAACACAGACAGCGTTTCGGTCCGGCCAGCCAGTTAAAATAACAGTCGCAGACACTGTCTCCTTCCCTCAACAACATTCACCGAAGGCAGCTCACAAGCTGAGAACATGAATGCGACCTGACAGCCTGATTGGTCGGACGGATGGCAAAGCTACACTAGCAATAGCAAGACTCGGTTAAAAAAACAGTAACGCGCGCGTTATTTAAGCACACTTCCCATGTTCAATTTTTCCGAGTCGAACCGAAGTCTTCCTAAATCGTCTCTTCTCCGCATACTGAACTAGTAACATAAAAGCTGTTTATTTCCATTTCGTTAACATCACCTCCATCATTACCTCACTTTAGCACTCAGATCAGGCGATTTCACCTGTCATTGCTGGGGGGTTTGAGCTGCAATTTAGTTTTAAGACTAACATAGAATACATGCCATTTAGAGGACATCTAGTTTTAGGACGTACTCACAATAACATTGACCAAATTTCATAACTAAATAATGTGGCTGCTTGGGACCTAAAGTAAAACTATAGAAAAGGACATACAGACTATCAGTGAATACCGTAAAGTTCATTTGAATAAACTTTAATACAAAAGTTCGGTGTCACGTAAACTTTCTACAACCATGAAGGTGAAAAAGTGTACACACTACGCTTGATCTCAATCTGGAGAAGCTAGGTCGAATCTTTCTGTGGTGATAGGCAAATCAAGATGGAGGTGGGCAGGTGACATGTGAGGAAGGCTTGTCCCCAACCCTGTTCATGACTTTTCTGACTGGTGCAGAAAACAGCTACACAAAATGATGATCCCATTTGTCTGGGTAGCTTCATGAATATCCCAAAGAATTCCCACTGTTCATATGGGGATCAAGAGCACTATGCATTGTAGTTCCTTGGTGAGTAGAAATCAGAGAGGATTAAGGGGTATAAGGCCTGGCTGCAGCAGTATGAGGGTGAACAAGCATGGAGACCTGTTGACTTTATGAGGGGTGTGCAAATAATAGGATTTTGAGGTCGTTTATGGTGGTTAAGAGAGCACAAGGATAAGAAATGAGAAAACATGACGGGTATGGCAGTGAGAGAGGCATGTAAGTCATGGGCATAGGGACACCAAGGACAGTGTCACTCAAAGATTTTGCACTTTTTTTCTAGAAATGTTTCATAAATAGAGACAATGAAATTTAAAAACTGTTCTTAGTTAATTGCATTTTTAAAAACGTACAAAGAGCAAATTAACTTGTTCAGGAACATTTGAATCTCTACGACAGGAATCAAGAATATTTTTCTTCCTTCAATATAATTATTGTGGATATCACAAGTTTTTGTATTAAAAGCAAATTCACATCTTGGAATTATGAACT
>JAHRHZ010000014.1:27690476-27707094 GCA_024137785.1 Ginglymostoma cirratum
AATCTTGCTTTGTTGTTAACGGCCATTTGTGGTGAGTTCTTAGAGAGTTTTTCATTGTGAGGCCAGCATGATTTTTCACATTGTTTTACAAAATTTACCTCAGTAACTACCTACCCTGTTGCTTTGGCATTCCCTCTTGTTTGATTGCAGCCCCATCTAACCATGCGCCATTCCCGAAATAAGTTGCCACTGCTGGAATAGCCCAAAACTGTTGCCACGGCCATCTTTAAAAGAGTGCTGAATGTTCAGGCAAGAACTGTCAGTCCAGGACAGTCTTCCACCATTCCTGACATTTGCCCTGGACATAGCAAACAGGAGAAATTTGACAGCCCACTTTGTGAGTAGGGATCTGAAGGTCCTGTTGGGTGGGCTGGTGTGCAGTGGGATGTCCTCTACCCCCCTGGGCCACCTGTGGTGCCACAAGCAGGGTCCTGATGAAGGATTTCCTGGCTTCAGCCTGAAACATTGACTATCCTTCTCCTCAGATGCTTTCTGACCTGCTGTGCTTTTCCAGCTCCATATTTATTGACTCCTGCCACGTGCTCAGTTTAATCTCAGCCATCCAGACAAACGCACAGCAATATAGGAGGTAAGTCAATGTCCTTCTCCATTTCACCAGCATAAGTGCTAACATCTTCTCTCTGCTCAATCCAGTTCACTCCATCTCACTTATTTTAGCCACCTCCCAGCAAGGTTCATACTCTACCACTCTCACTATTGCCCGCAATGTGTTTCCTCACTCACCATCACCCACCATAACCCCTGGCACAACTAACCCTATATGGCCACTGCACTGCCCACACACTCATTCAGGATTCAGCCTGACCCACACCAATGATAATGGTTAAGCTACCCATTTTAGACTCCCTTAACAGCTGGGCCTCTCTCATTCCAGGAGAAAAACAACCCCTAAGAGAGCAGGATGAATTAAGAAGGATGGTGGGCTTTTCAGTATTTGGTTCCTCACCTTTTATGTGGAGAGCATCATAACACTGACTGTCCCAAGCAGCTGACTGACTATGGCCAAGCCTGATATCAGAGGCTGCCTTTGACTTCTCGTGATGGGACCCTCCTAGCAAAGACCATTTCCCATGACTTGCCTGAAGACTTCTGACAACCATTGACAGGCTTCCTGGCTTTGTGTCTGCACCAAATGATGAGGCAATATAGCAGTACTGTGAGCCTGGTAGCACTTTCAGGGAGTAAAGTGCAAAAAGGCAAAGCAAGGCAATGCAAGTCAGGATGCTGTATGTATTCAGGTAGGCTCAGAGTGTGTGAAGAGCCTGGAAGTACACTCTAGTCTTGAGCTGGCTGTATGTCCCTGAATGTACGATGTGCTTGCAACAGTTGCTGGTCCAGTTTGAAATTCAGCATTAAAGTGCAGAAGCAATCTGAAGCAGAACAGGGATATGCCATGAGGGTTCATAGAGACTGGCACTTGTTAGATGCTGATGCCAATGGACGTGGACTATGTGTGGCTAATGTTCAGCGAGTGCCTTGAGTTGTTCATGCTCAGTATCCAACATATAGGTCCTTTGACACAAGTGCAAACTGAAGTTGCCAGATACCTGCTCTGACTTCCATGATGAGAATTCTTGATGTCTACCATGTTCCATGCATTTGTATTATAGAAACTGAATATTAATGAAGTGAGTTGTGTCATTCATAATGCACTTAAGAAACTATAATTCCCCTCAATTGACGACCTGCTGCTGCCTTTTGAGGAACTTGTTACCCTGCTTGGGAGATGCGTAAAAGACACAATAACTTACTTCTGATGTCAAGATAGGCCTCAACTAACTTCTCATGTGATTTTGCCACAAATCTGCCCATTACACGTCATTCAAACCCCTACTCACTGATTGCTGAATCATCAAGGAAATTTTATGACATGAACAAGAAATTTACCAGGTAGCTAAGAGAATGATGTCCACACTTTGCCTATTTCAGTACAATAAATTATTAATACGATGGCAATCTGACTTTTGATCAAGAATCCATTTGTTATTTTTTGAAGAATGCCATCACTTAAAAATTCAGGACTATATCTGAACAGCGGTTTTAGGATTATTTCTTACATGTTTTACAATTTGGTTTCACTTTGTTGCAGTGAAGAAAAATCTCAATTGAAAATCTTTTCTGCGTAATGTATCAAAGACTTAAACATTCTGCCTAAACTTTTTTTTAAACAGAACATGTTAGGTGTAAGTTACAAATTATAGATTCATTTCACTTGTATCTGAGTGTGCTTGAGGAGATGTAAAATGTACCCAATATCTTCAGCAATTAGAAAACAAAGCAAATCGAAAATTATGCTGACAAAATAATAAGTTCCAAGTTAAAAAGGTAATGCTCAATAATATTGCTGTAAGTATTATACACCGATGCACCCTACATCTAGGAAGATATGGTGACACGCTGTGCAGAAATTGCTTATTTTTGAGACAGCATTTTATGTATTTTGCAGATAAATATACTGTACTAATTAATGGTAATTTTAGAAGTCGACATATTAACATATAAGTCAAATGAAGTGTCCGTTTCCAAAATATTGATATTTGTTACTTGGCCATTTTATTTGACACATTTTGCACTACTTAGTAGCAGAATTTATTATACTATTCCTTGTGGAAGACAGTAGAAACCATTAAACTGAGTAACGAACTGCACTATTGACTCGTGTGTTGAGGTAATTACCTGTTAGTGTATTACTTTATTTCAAATACGTCTTCCTGTGGCCCCCACCAAAATCTTTGTAAATATTTCTTTGAACAGTTGTCCAATCAACAGTTTAGTGTAACAGGTTTGTGATCAAAACAAACTGAGCTTGTTATCAACATATTTTCTTTTCGTTTCTTGACAAATTATTCAGACAAGAAATAAGGCATGTAAGTCTTTTTCTCATAACCTCCCCAGTGTCTTATCTTTATCAGAAGGAGGCTGCTTATATTACCTTGCGTTATTTGTTTGCCTATGCTCTTTTTTCCCATTCTCTACAGAAGAGAGGGTCAGTTCAAGTTTGCAAACATAAGACTTACAGAAAGTATAAGAACCAAAGAAATAGGAGTAAGAGTGGACTACATGGCTCATTGAGTATGCTGCACCATTCAATTTGATTAATGGTAGACAGTGGGCTTTAACTTCACTTTCCTGCTTGCTCCCTAAATCCCTTCATTCCCAGAGAGACCAAAAGTATGCCGATTTCAACCTTAAATATTGTCAATGATCGCTCAACTACAACCATCTTTCAGAGATTCACAACAATTTGAGTGAAGAAATGCTTCTTCATCTGAGTCCTAAATGATCAATTTCTTAGTCTGAAGGTCTATCCTTTATTTCTCTAGATTTCCCAGGTAGGAGAAAGAACATCTCACTGTAAAGGCACTTCACAATCTTGAATGTTTTAATGGGAACAACTCTCATTTATCAAACTCCTGATTTACTCAGCCTCTCATCATAAAACAACCCTGTCATCCCAGAGACTAAATCACCTTGAATGCAGGTACTATATCCTTCCTTAGATATGGAGACCAAATTTACACACAGTATTCTGGGTGCAGTCTCACTGAAGCCTTGTACAAATGTAACTGCAGCTGCTTGTAGCCATTCTCACCAGGATTCTTCTATACTGGCACAACATGCTCATATGTCTGTGCCAACTTCACAGACCCACTGTAACTGATCTGTAACCACTCTGACATCCATCATCCAACTATGCTGAGCTTCTTCGGCTGTGTTCCACTTTGCTTTCTAGGAAAGATTTTTGTAGCTTTTCACCTCTGATCAAATGGCCAAATGTAGACTTTTTTTGGGGTGGCTTTTTAAAGACATTGATTTACTTAGAAAGAACAACAGAGGGCAACAAACAAAAAAAAGGAGGTAGAAGATTAAATATGAGGGTAAGCTAGCCCGTAATATAAATGAAGACTGTCAGATTTTAATTAGATGTTTAAAGGCCAAAATAGAGGCAAAAGTGGACATTGGACCACTGGAAAATGACGCTGGAGAGATAGTAGTGGGGAACAAAGAAATGGCTGAGGAACTGAATAATTACTTTGTGTCAATCTTCACAGTGGAAGACACGAGTAATATCCCAAACATTCAAGAGAGTCAGGGGGCAGAGCTAAGCATGGTGGCCATCATCAAGGAGAAGGTGTTAGAAAAACTGGTTGGCCTGAAGGTGGATAAATCATCCAGGACCAGATGGACGACACCCCAGAGTTCTTAAGGAGGTAGCTGAAGAGATAGTGGAGGCATTAGTGGTGATCTTTCAGGAATCACTGGAATCAGAGAGGGTCCTTGAGGACTGGAATGTTGTTAATGTGACACTCCTGTTTAAAAAGGGAGTAAGGCAAAAGACAGAACATTACAGGCCGATTAGCCTAACCTCGGTCATGGGTAAGATTTTAGAGTCCATTGTGAAGGATGAGATTTCTGAATACTTGGAACTGCATGGTAAAATAGGGCAAAGTCAGCATGGCTTCATCAAGGGGAGGTCATGCCTGACAAATCTGCTAGAATTCTTTGAGGAAATAATGAGCAGGTTAGACCAAGGAGAGCCAATGGATGTTATCTACCTGGACTTCAAGAAGGTCTTTGACAAGGTGCCACACAGGAGGCTGCTGAGTAAGATAAGGGCCCATGGTATTAGACGCAAGGTACTATCATGGATATCCAAGAGTCGCTTAAAACTCTCCAAAGTATCTGACTCCACTACCACTGCCGGCAGCGCATTCCACATACCCACTACTCTCTGTGTAAAGAACCTACCTCTGACATCTTCCCTATACCTTCCTCCAATCACCTTAAAGTTATGCCCCCTTGTAATAGTCATTTCCGCCTTGGGAAAATGTTCCTGACTATCCACTCTATCTATGCCTCTCATCATCTTGTATAGCTCTATCAAGTCACCTCTCATCCTTCTTTGCTCCAATGAAAAAAGCCCTAGCTCCCTCAACCTTTCCTCATAAGACCTGTCCTCCAGTCCAGGCAGCATTCTGGTAAATCTCCTCCGTACCCTCTCTAAAGCTTCCACATCTTTCCTATAATAAGGCGACCAGAAGTGAACACAATATTCCAAGTGTGATCTAACCAGGTTTTATAGAGCTGCAGCATGACCTCACGGTTCTTAACCTCAATTCCCCTGCTAATGAAAGCCAACATACCATATGCCTTCTTTACAACCCTATCAACTTAGGTAGCAACTTTGAGGGATCTATGGACATGGACCCCAAGATCCCTCTGTTCCTCCACACTGCCAAGAATCTTGCTGTTATCCCTGTATTCTACATTCAAATTTGAACTTCCAAAATG
The DNA here is from genome assembly GCA_024137785.1 of Ginglymostoma cirratum. Taxonomy (NCBI): domain Eukaryota; kingdom Metazoa; phylum Chordata; class Chondrichthyes; order Orectolobiformes; family Ginglymostomatidae; genus Ginglymostoma; species Ginglymostoma cirratum. The sequence continues at coordinate 27,695,790 of JAHRHZ010000014.1, forward strand.
CATCACTTCACACTTTTCTGGGTTGAATTCCATCTGCCACTTCTTTGCCCAGCTCTGCATCCTGTCAATGTCCCGTTTCAACCTACAACAGCCCTCCACGCTGTCCACAACTCCACCAACCTTCTTGTCATCGGTAAACTTACTAACCCACCCTTCCACTTCCTCATTCAAGTCATTTATAAAGATCACAAAGAGCAGAGGTCCCAGAACAGATCCCTGCAGAACATCACTGGTCATTGAGCTCTAGGCTGAATACTTTCCATCTACTACCACCCTCTGTTTTCTATTGGACAGCCAGTTTTGTATCCAGACAGCCAAATTTCCCTGAATCCCATGCCTCCTAATTTTCTGAATGACCCTACCATGGGGAACATTGTCAAATGCCTTGCTAAAATCCATATACACCACATGCATTGCTCTGCCTTCATCAATGTGTTTTGTCACATCCTCAAAGAATTCAATAAGGCTTGTGAAGCATGACCTGCCTCTCACAAAGCAATACTGACTATTTCTAATCAAACTGTTCTTTTCCAAATAATCATAAATACTGTCTCTCAGAATCCTCTCCAATAATTTCCCCACCACAGAAGAAAGACTGACTGGTCTGTAATTCCCAGGATTATCCCTATTGCCTTTCTTGAACAAGGGAATGACATTTGCCACCCTCCAATCATCTGGTACTACTCCAGTGGACAGTGAGGACGCAAAGATCTTCGCCAGCAGGGCAGCAATCTCTTCCCTTGTTTCCCGTAATATGCTTTGCTATATCCCATCTGTCCCAGGGTACTCATCTATCCTTGTCTTTTTCAAAATTTCTAGCACATCCTCCTTCCTAACACCAACCTGTTCGAGCATATCAGCCTGTTTCATGCTGTCCTCCCAAACATCAAGGTCCGTCTCACTGTTGAATACTGAAGTAAAGTATTCATTGAAGACCTCCCCTACCTCCTCTGACTCTGTGCACAAGTTCCCTCCAATAACCCTGATTGGCCCTACCCTCACTCTGGCCATCCTCTTGTTCCTCACATAATCCCTTCTAGCTCTCCTAAGTCCATTCTTCAGTTCATTCCTGGCTACCGTGTAGACCTCGAGAACCCTGTCCGATCCTTGCTTCCTCAACCTTAAGTAAGCTTCCTTCTTCCTCTTGATGAGATGTTCCATATGTCTCATCATCCAAGGTTCTTTCACCTTACCTTCCCTTCCTTGCCTCAGTGGGACAAACCTATCCAGTACTTGTAGCAACTGCTCCCTAAACAACCTCCACATTTCTGTTGTACATTTTCCTGAGAACATCTGATCCCAATTTTTGCTCCGCTGTTCTTGCCTAATAGCCAGAAGAATAGAGGTATGGACTATTTTCTAAATGGGGAGAAAATTCAGAAGTCTGAAGTGCAAAGAGACTTGGGAGTTCTAGTCCAGGATACTCTCAAGGTAAATTTGCAGGCTGAGTCAGTAGTCAGGAAGGCAAATGCAATGTGGGCATTTATTTTGAGAGGACTTGAATATAAAAGCAGAGATGTACTTCAGAGGCTCTATAAGGCTCTGATTAGGCCACTTGTGGAGTATTGAGCGCAGTTTTGGGCCCCGTACCTCAGGAAAGTTGTTCTGGCCCTGGAGTAGGTTCAGAGGAGGTTCACGAGAATGGTCCCAGGAATGAAAAGCTTAACATATGAGGAACGTTTGCGGATTCTGGGTCTATACTCATTGGAGTTTAGAGGGATGGGGGAGATCTAATTGAAACGTACAGAATACTGAATGGTCTGGACAGAGTGGACATTGGGAAGATGTTTCCATTGGTCGGAGAGACTAGGACCTGAAGGCACAGCCTTAGAGTAAAGGGAAGACCTTTTAGAACAGAGAGAAACTGCTTTAGCCAGAGAGTGGTGAATCTGTGGAATTCACTGCCACAGAAGACTGTGGTGATTGAGTATATTTAAGACGGAGATAGATGTGTTGTTGATTTTCAAGGAGATCAATGGTTACAGGGAGAAAGTGGGAGAATGGGATTGAGAAACTTATCTGCCATGACTTAATTGCGGAACAGACTTGGTTGGCTGAATGGCCTAACCTCTGCTCCAATGGTCTTAGGCCTTCAGTCTTCGTCAGTCTCATCAGTCTTCACAGTGGAAAGCTTACACACTCACAGCTTACCAGAACTTCAAGAGAATCAGGGACAGAGACGAGTGTAGTGAGAGAAGGTGGTGGGGAAACTGAAAGCTCTGAAGGTGGATAAATAAGTCTGGATCAGAGTACGGGAAAATGGCTAAGGTAACAAATAAGTGGGAGACAGAATTCAGGAAATTACTGACCGGTTAGCCTGATTTCAGTCGTTGATAAGATTTGCAGAGTACTTGTAAGTGCATGGTAAAATAGAATTGAATCAGCACGGCTTTGTCAAGGGGATACCATGTGTGACAAATCTGTTAGAATTCTTCGAGGAGGTAACAAGCAAGTTAGACAAAAGGGAACCAGTGGACCAGTGACAAGCTGCTAAATAAGGTTAGAGCCCATGGTGTTAGGAGTAAGGCCCTGGCATGGATAGAGGATTAGCTGACTGACAGAAGACAGACTGTAGGGATAAAAGCGGTCTTTTTCAGGATGGAAGCAGTGACTAGGAGAGCTGTGTTGGGGTCGGTGTGGAGACCACAATTATTCATGTTACATATTAATGATCTGGATGAAGTAACTGAGGGCATTGTTGCTAAGTTTGCAGATGACACAAAAGTAAGTGGAGGGCCAGGTAGTGCTAAGGAAGCAGTGAGGCTGCAGAAGGACTGGACAGACTAAGAGAGTGAGAAAGAAGTGGCAGATGGAATACAATGTGGGGAAAACATGAGGTAATACATTTTGGTAGGAAGAATAAAGTCTTAAACTATTTGCTAAAAGGCTTCAGAAATCTCAAGTTCAAAGGGACCAAAACTGAGTTCAGTCTTAAGGTTAACATGTAGGATCATTTGGCAGTTAGGATGGCAAATGCAATGTTATCATTCATTTCAAGAGGGCTTGAGAACAAGAGCAAAGATGTACTACTTAAGCTGTATAGGGCTTTGGCCAGCCCACATTTGGAGTAGTGTTTGGATCCCATATGTAAGGGAAATGTGCTGGCCTTGGAGGAGGATCACAAGAAAGATCCCTGGAATGAAAGGCTTGGCATATCAGGAGCAATTGAAGTCTTTGGGTCTGTACTCAATGAGTTCAGAAGGAAGAGGGGAGGGGCGGATCTCATTGAAACTGACAGAATACTGAGAGGCCTGGCTAGAGTGGACTTTGAGAAGATGTTTCCACTGGGAGGGACTAGGATGTGAGGGTGTAGGCTCAGAATGAATGGACAAGCCTTTAGAACTGGGATGACGAGGAATTTCTTCAGCCAGAGTGGTTAATCTGTGGAATTTATTGCCGCAGATGGCTGTTGAGGCCAAGTCATTGAGTGTATTTCAGACAGAGGTGATAGATTCATGATTAGTGAGTGAATTACAGAAGAATGGGGTTGAGAAACATATCAGCTATGATCAAATGGCAGAACCGACTTGATGGGCCAAACGGCTTAATTCTTTTCTGGTATCTTATATTCTTCGTCTTCACAAAATTACTTTTGGCTATTTCAACTCTAATTTTAAGTTTTGCAATATGTCTGCCATCTTTTAGGGTTTTAATTTGTCCTAAGCAGACAAACCTATCTATTTATTCCAATGTGAAACTATTCACTTCAATTGTCATTATAGTCTCTTCTAAAATATTCCTTCTAACTGCTATAATCTTGATCTTTTTGGTTTTCACACTTAATCTATTTTTCCAAATTTCTAGATGTTATTTGATCTACAAAATTTTGAAGGACTTTTGATTCTATGAGTAGTATTGTGTTATCAGAATTCTGCACGTTTATGATCTTGCTTCCAATCTTTATACCGTAAATACGTTTGAATCTCTGAATATTTGTTCTCTGTGTGGATTAAATAATGTTGGCAACAGTACACAGGTTTATCATAGTCCTCTCTTCATTTGAAACATATCTGATTGTCGCTCTTCTAGCCATATGCTCACTATTTGGTCAAAATATAGACTCTGGATAAATCTCATCTCTTTGCTGTCAATGGCATGGTTCAGTGAAATGTCTATTAGGTTTTAGTAATAAACACAATTGAATGTTTTGTCATCTTCTACAAAGTGAGAGTATTGTTCTGGTTTATTACTAAATATTTCTCAAAGGTCAGACTCAGGTTAAATTTTTTTTCTCTATTCCAGGTCTAAATCTGAACTGTGTTTCACTCATCTCTATTTAAAATGTGTATTTATTTCTTTTTACTGGGATTTTCAAGATTGCTTCAATAAGGTGACTCACTAGTTTATAGTTCTAAACTGATCGCACACAATTGCTTTAGGTTTCTTAGGTAACAACAAATAATGAATGTCCCAAATTACTTAGAACGTATTCCTTGGTATAATTGTAACCAGATTTCTTTATCCTTGTACTCCAATCACCTTACAACAAAAGACCAACATACCAATTGCTTTCTTAATAGCTTGTTGTACCTGCATACTGGTAACCTTTTGTGTTCATTGTATAAGCGCACCCAAGCCTCTCTATCGTTCAATATTTACAAGTTTTATTTCTTTTTAAAAAATCTACTTTTCTATTTTGACCGAAATGATAACTTCACAACTCTCTGCATTACACCCCATCTGCCAAATTGTTGTCCACTCATTTAAACTGAATTTCTTTCCATGTTACAAGCTGAGTTTATTTTTAGCACATCCTTTATCTTCACGAAAGTACTTCTGGCCCCCTCTACTTTTCTTCTAACTTTTGCATCACATTTGCCTTCTTTTGTTACAAGTTGACCTAAACAGTCAACTGCACATATTTGTTCCAATGTGAAACAATTCACTTCAATCTTCATTCTAGTTTATTTTGCAGGCTGTTTGTGTCCTGCACACAGCTTGCACTCACTCCTAGCTTTCTGTCATCAGCAATTTTAGCCATATTACTGTCTGTTTCTTTGTTTAAATCATTGATATAGATTGTAAATAGCTGAAGGGCCAGCACTGATCCTTGTACCACTCCACTGACCGCAGTTTGTCAATTCAAAAATGTCCCAATTCTCCCTGGTCTTTGCTTGCCAATTGTTAACTAATCTTCTATCAATGCTGCTGTATTGTTGTAATGAAATGAGCCTTTGTTTTGTACATTAATCCTTCTTGCGGGACCTCATTGAATGCCTTTGGAAATCCAAATATATATTTTTAATTCATTCATGGGATGTGAGGTTCATTTGCTGGGCCAACATTTTTACCCGTCCCTAACCTTGAACTGTTGTAGTCTATTTGCTGTAGGTACACCCACTGTATTGTTAAGGATGGAATTCCAGGATTTTAACCAAGTAACACAGAAGGAAAATAATACAGCTGGTAGTGTGCATATTACCCGCTCTTCTACTTAAATTCAGAAAAAAAGTGTAGTAAGTTAGTCAAGTAGGACCGCCTGTTTGTAAAAAAAAGTTAACTTTTTTCTTAGATATTAGTTTACATGTGCAAACATTCAATCTGCTTTGTTTTTCCAAACTTCCTAGATTCTGGAATAATTGTTATCTCTCCAGCTATCTTTTTTAGAATTCGAATTGTCGGCTATTAGATCCTGGGAATTTGTTGAATTTCAGGCCCAAGGGTGGTGCCATTTTTTGTTTCTTTTCTGTTGATATAGTTACCTTAATCTCCTCGTGTTGAAGCCCTCAGAAGTATAGCAGTTAGTATTCCTGCCTGTCACACGGGAGGCCAAGGTTCCAGTCCTCACCAGGGAATGTTCACATATTTCAAAGGGAAGTGTAGTGGCTCAGTGGTTAGCACTATTGGCTCACAGCACCAGAGCCCTGGATTTGATTCCAGCCTTGGGTGACTGTCTGCGTGAAGTTTGCACATTCTCCCTGTGTCTGTGCAGATTCCCCGCAGTGCTTTGGTTTTCTCCCACAGTCAAAAGGTGTGCAGGTCAGGTGGTTTGGCTAGGTCAAGTTACATGTGGAGGCTAGTTGAGTTAAATGTAGTAAAACGTGGGTTAACAGGAATAGGATGGGATGCTGTTTGGAGGTTCGGTGCAGACCCAATGGGCCGAATGGCTTCTATATGCACTGTAGGGATCCTATGATTCTTAGTAGTTTTTTTGTATTACATGTGTTTTCTACAGTGTGGATAAACACAAAATATTTGTTCAACATCTCTGCTATATTATCATTTTCTCCTGATTGTTTTTAAAGATATCAATGTTTACTTCATCTCTTCTTTTCCTTTTCAGCTCTTACCAATTGATTTCCATGTTCCTTGTTAACTTAGTCCCATATTCTGTCTTTTACCCTTTATATACCATAGATGTGCTTTACTAGTTTCTAAAGCACTTCCGTTAAGCAGACTCCACTCATTAGTACTGAGCTTCAGTTCCTTGAGCTGCAGGCATTTACTGCAAACGTGATTGTTGTGGAACACACTGGTCTCCAGTAACTTTCACATGCTGCAGCTGTAACACATCATCTACCTTTATCCTGGTATATTTAACTCATGTATTTTCAATTTCAGACGTATCGCTCAACCATTATTTGTAATTATATTAAGTAGAGTAATTAATCAAGCTATAAATTTCATGCATTTTTTGTAGCTTACCAGAAATGGTCTAAATTATTGTTCCTGTTTAGAGAATTCACAGAACTCACCAACCAATGCTTTTGAACATTTAGCAGCTACTTCGAGCTGAAAAAAAGTAACGCCTACCCTTTTGCACCATATTCAAAGCCTAATGCTCATTTCTTGTCACATACGTTTCTTGCCATCCCCATCTAGTACAATCTGTGCCTTCAGAAAGCATTCCTGCTTTTAAAAAGAGTTGGTGACTCATACCCAACTTGCAGTCCCTAAGTCAGCTGTCTTCCACAGTAATTAACCTCTAGTCAGGCTAAAACTTCCAATTGATTGACACATCCAGGCAGTTTCTGTTAAATTAGGCTTTTTAACTAGCTTGCAGGTTTAAGTCCTCAGAGTCTGACTGATAATGCTAATTTTAGCTTGAGAAAAACCCATCAGACATATTGCACCTGCCCAATAAGCCACGTTATCATTTGTTCCTCATTGCAATCAGGGCTCCACTCATACTTGGATCTAACAGTGCTATTCTGAGATCTGTTCCTTGGTGTGAAGGAACCGTTCTTATTCAGCTGTGCATAAGGACTTTGACAAATGTCAGAAGAGATTTGAATTTACTGGGCTAGCTTTGGGATTTTTTTTTGACAAATCCCTCATGCTATTAAAATCCTACTACGAATCTAACTAAAGATGGTGAAAAAGATGACAAACTTTTCTCTCACCATGACCACTGCATGGAGGACAAAATTACTTGGTTCTGTTCAGTGTGGTCTGGATTGTTCAAACCTTTGTGTAGATAATGCTATAAGCCTTGCTTTCTATTGCATGAATCTTTGCAAAAGCTGCAAATGTTGCTTGGTTTCCAGTTTGGTTTGATGGTCTGGTATGAACTCTGATTTATATATATTTTTAATATTGGTTATTTTAAGTGTAGGCTTTGAATCATTGGCTAGTAACAAAAGGATTTGTTTTGCCAAAAGGTAATGATTAACTTTTACGTATTTCTGTGGCCATGGTGATTTGTTTTGAAATAGTTTGTGAGGGCTATTTTAGCAACCTAATGTGTTCTTGTTTATTTATGCTGATACATTAGCAGGGTGAACCAAAGTGCTTTCAGGTCTGTTAGAAATTTACAGACTTAGCGAGTCTTCTTACCTTAAGGGAAACACCCATAAGCTCAGAGGGAGAGTTTTTGTTTTCTGTTTTACTTTGTTTTGTGTAATTCTGTGAAGTCCTTGCATTGAGTGGCAAATATACAATAGTGCTCCTGATTTTAATAAAAGCAAAATAAAGTGGTTAGATTACAATAGATTCAGTGACTAGTACTAGTTCTGGACTGGAAATGTTGAGATTGAACCCCAAAGAGAACTTGAAGTTAAGGTCGAACGCAGGCATGTGATTGATCCAGGATTAGTTTTCAGAGGTTCCTATCAAGGAGTTGAATTTTTAGTCACCTTAAACTTATCAAGGTATTATGGAAAGGGATAACAGTGTGAGAGCTGATAAAAGTTCATTTGGATACTGTGAGAAGACTTTGTTTTTGGAATTGGTAAATGAGTGTTTTGGCATTAGTAGAATTATATTTTTACTGTGTTATTTAAAACTATATGAATTCAAATTGTAAGTAAATAAATTGTTTTGTTCTATTTTATTTTAATATTTTTTGCTTAATAAATCTCAATTCTATTGTTTAAACAAAATCTCCAACACTGCACATTCATGTTTCAGTCAGAGACCAACTCATTAAAACTTAAACAACAAAACATGATGTATCAAGCCAGATTTCACGTCTAGTTTGACCAGTAATAACACACCATAACAAAAGAGACAGGTCTGAACTTTGCCAAGCCTTTTTGAAACCTCCTCAAATTTCTCCCCTGGTGTAGCTCTAAAATAACTGAAGACTATCACCACTGTTTTAATTTGGTGTTTTGTATGTGTCAAGATAATTACTCAGGTAGGAACTTTTCATGACAAATTTGATAGCTGTTAAGCACATGCTGAAGCATGGTCTGTAAGTGAGGTGTTGAAGGACCAGCAGTTTAAACCCTTACAATTCTTTGTTTCATATCCCCCTCATGACATACATATACAAACAGTCCTGAAATGTTGAAACAGAGATTCCTAGAACAGTTACATAATTTATAAATGACTGAAACTGCTCATCACGCATGGCCCACATCTGGGACATGTCCACTTTATTAAGTTTATATCTCACCAATGTGCCTTTTAGATTTTCGCCAAATGACAGCCAAGGCTGTCATTTTTTCTTTAAGGTTTTTGAATGATTAAAGTTGATCAGATTGTGAATAGTATCCAGATTCATGAGCACAAGATAATGTTTTAGGCAATGCCATTATCAAAAAAAGACACTGCTAATTCAAATTTCGCCACTCTTGCCTTCCTCTCTCCTGTCACAGTTGTCCATCACTTATGAATGGCATCCAGTTTTCTTTAAAACAGTGCTCATGGAAAACAGCTGATCTCAGACAGACTGAGACACTGAATCAGTGACTTCAGCAGTTTATGCCTTAAGCTGTTTAGTTCCAGGAGTATAAAAATAGATTTTCCTCTCTCCTGTTCCAGCCTTTATGTGTAGTAGTGGCACAGGTTTTTTACAGGGAATTGCTGATTCATCCTTCAGCACTGACAGCTTTGGTGAAGCTTCTACAAGTTTGTCAGTTATTTTCTTTACTTCTTCGCCTTGATGTAATTTACAACACATTTTGAATCGTATTGTATATGCCGGGTGGTTCAGATGCTGCAGCCCCATCTACATATTGTAGTCAATGATGCAAACGCATCCTTTTATAAACATGTAAGCAATTCTGAAAACTGCCTACTGTAGCTACATTTCTGGGTCCTGTTCATTTCCTTTATTCTGTACCATATCATCTTTGCCCTCCCTCGTTGCGCAGTCTCACATTCCACTGAATGCTGGTGATTCCAGATTTTTATGTGTAGTAGGTGACTTGTGTCTTTGTCATCTTTTTGCTGGCTTTCAATATGATACATTTCCAATTCTTTACAACAGTAGTTGTAAGAAGCAGCTTGTGTCCCTCTATTTTTGCCTTATTGCTATCATTGCTATGGACAGTAAGGAATTAGAGAATGGCCTTAATTTTTAAATCCGCCAAAAGAAGTAGAAATAGTCATAAGTAAATTTGTCAAATTCCATTGCTCAACAACCTGGAAAATATTCTGCCTTTCTTCAACTGCCTCCGAGTCTGTCAGTGCTGCTGTGCTTTGAGGCCTAAAACAACCAATTTCTGTCCACTTTATTTGCACATCACTCTGAAAATTCAGTTGGGGTTAAGGATACATCTTTACAGTGAACCAAAGTTTATCACACCATACTTTTGCCAGTATTATGACCAATTTCAGATCCAGATTCACTGGACTCTGGGGTGGTTCCCGCAGATTGGAAAACAGCCAATGTGACACCACTGTTTAAAAAAGGAAGTAGACAAAAAGCAGGTAACTATAGGCCAGTTAGCTTATGTTCGGTAGTGGGGAAAATGCTTGAATCTATCATTAAGGAAGAAATAACAAGACATCTGGATATAAATTGACCCATTGGGAACACCCAGCATGGGTTCATGAAGGGTAGGTCATGTTTAACTAATTTGGTGGAATTCTTTGAGGGCATTACTTGCATGATGGACAATGGGGAACCTGTGGATGTGGTGTATTTGGATTTCTGGAAGGCATTTGACAAGGTGCCACACCAAAGGCTGCTGCATAAGATAAAGTTGCATGGTATTACAGGTAATGTATTGGCATGGATAGAGGATTGGTTGACCAGTAGAAAGCAAAGAGTAGGGGTAAATGGTTGTTTTTCTGGTTGGCGGTCAGTGGCTAGTGGTGTGCCTCAGGGATCACTGTTGGGACTGCAATTGTTTACAATTTACATAGATGATTTGGATTTGGGGACTAAGTGTTGTGTGTCAAAATTTGAAGATGACACTAAGGTGAGTGGTAGAGCAAAGTGTGCAGAAGACACTGAAAATCTGCAGAGGGATATAGATAGTCTAAGTGAGTGGGAAAGGTCTGGCAGATGGAGTACAATGTTGATAAGTGTGAGGTCATCCATTTTGGTAGGAATAACAGCAAAATGGACTATGTTTTAAATGGTAAAAAAATTGCAGCACGCTGCTGTGCAGAGGGACTTGGGTGTCCTTGTGCATGAATCGCTGAAGGTGGGATTGCGGGTGCAGCATGTAATTAAAAAGGCAAATGGAATTTTGTCTGTCATTGTTAGAGGGATGGAGTTTAAAAACAGAGAGGCTATGCTGCAGCTGTATAGGGTCCTGGTGAGGCCACACCTGGAGTACAGTGTGCAGCTTTGGTCTCCTTACTTGAGAAGAGATGTACTAGCACTGGAGGGGGTGCAGAGGAGATTCACTCAGTTGATTCCAGAGTTGAGAGGGCTGTATTATGAGGAGAGACTGAGTAGACTGCGATTATACTCATTGGAATTCAGAAGAATGAGGGGAGATCTTATTGAAACATACAAGATTATGAAGGGAATAGATAAGGTGGAGGCAGGGAGGTTGTTTCCGCTAGCAGGTGAAACTAGGACTAGAGGGCATCATCTCAAAATAAAGGGAAGCAGATGTATGACTGAGGTCAGGAGGAACTTCTTCACCCAAAGGGTTGTGAATCTGTGGAATTCCCTGCCCAG
>JAHRHZ010000014.1:27707494-27751818 GCA_024137785.1 Ginglymostoma cirratum
TATTTCAGAACCCTCTTCCCCTCCCACATTTCTGATGAAGTGTCTAGGCCCGAAACGTCAAGCTTTCCTGCTCCTATGATGCTGCTTGGCCTGCTGTGTTCATCCAGCTACACACCTTGTTATCTCGGATTCTCCAGCATCTGCAGTACCTATTATCTCTAACATTTCGGGTCCCGTGACTCTTCCACAGCACTGATGGTAGCTGGGAAAATGTCAGTGTATGTGCAGAAGTTTGGGGGTGGGGGAGGGGGGGTAGTGGCAGTGGAAGGAGTAAAGGATGAGTGGAGATAGAGCCCAAAGAGAGAAGAACAGTTGGACAGATAAAGGAGTTGATAATTATCTGGCTAGGAGGGTGAATAGCTGTTAATGGAGACGGTAGTGGCTAACAATAGGTAGTGTGTAATGGTAGACTGTGATAACAAGGCCTGGTGTGTGGGTTAGGGAGCTAGGACGTGGGAAAGTTCGGGCCCTAATTTATTGAACTCGATATTGAGTCCGGAGGGCTGCAGGATCCCCAACGGAAAATGAGGTGTTATTCTTCCAGTTTGCGCTGAGCTTCACTTGAACACTGCAACAAGCCTGAGACAGAAATATTGGCCAGGGAACAGGGTGGTGTGTTAACGTGGCAAGCAACTGGAAGCTTAGGGTCATTTTTGCAGGCAGAACGTAGGTGTTCTGCGAAGTGGCCACCCAGTATACTCTTCAGTGTTTCACTTTTCTTTCTGGAAATCTGCATTCAGATGACTATTGAAAAGTTGCAGTGAGATTGAAATCTGAAGGAGAGATCCGGATCTGAGAGAGATTTTGGGAGATTGGGATCTGTGTCAAAGCCAGGAAGAAAACTTCCAATTGGAATCCAATTTGTGTAAGCTTAAGAGATGGGAACTGCTACTTTCTGGTGCTCACTGCTAAATGCCAGAGGAAAACTTATGCTTTTTATAACTGCAAACTGAAAGCTATATGCGGAGTTTCCCTGACTGCTGTAAAGAGCACTCTTATAGGAATTTCAAAGCTGTGGGTACACAAACTTAAAAAGTCCAGCACTGCTCACTTTGGCACATCTCAACTGTTTCTATAGTGTATGTTACCATTTCTAATAGCCTGGAGACCTAATGTATTGAATAGATTCCCTCCGCCATTAAAAATGATGCAAACCCACTTCCCTTTAGTGTCTGTGTTGAGTATAATTCAAATGAAGTTTAGGATGAAGAGCAGAGCTTCATCATGTCTCAAAGATTTTGGTATATTTTTTGCAAAAGTTGCTTATAAATAGACACTATTGTAATTTAAAGAGTGGCTTTAATTATTGCTTTTAAAACAGGACAAAAACATTACGCTGGCTGGGACACCTACATCTCTCTAAGGGAAATCTAAACTATCTGTTTTCTCCCTATTAGTAGTTTCAATATTCTAAATTATTTGCAACAATGCCTAGGTGACTGCAGCTCCAACAATACTCCGGGAACGCACCCTCATCCCAAACAAAGAAGACTGCTTGATCAGTACCTAATCCACCAATTTAAAGATTCACACTGTCCACCACAGATGTACAGTGCTGCAGTGTGCATCATTTAAAGATATACTGCAGGAATGTGCTCAAGCTTTCAAAACTGTGATCCCTGCCATTTGGCAGAACAAAGGTAGCAGACACATGGGAACATTGCAAATTGCAAGTTCCCATCCAAGTCGCATGCCATTCTGACTTGAAGTAGCTGTTCCTTATTGCCATAGAATATCAAAATGCTGATCCCCTTCCCAGCAACACTATGGGTTTATCTGCACCAGGTAGACTTCAGCCAATTAAGAAGGTTTGCTCAGACTCAGCATTGGCTTCTCAAGGGAAACTCAAGACGAACAACAAATGCTAGCTTTGACAGAAATGCTACATTCTATGAAATAATAGAAAAACAAGCAACTTCCCATCATAGTGTTATAAATTATACATGCAGGAGGCAATTAGCAACGGAAGCTGTTCAATATGTCACATCGTCAAACATTCAGGTCAGAGAAAATTCAATAAAAGTAAAGAAGAAATTGAAGAAAATTATACTTCCTACTTTTTAGACGGCCATGCTATTGTCTCAGCTTGTTTGAAATAAATTCCCATTCTGTCTTGACCTGGTACAAGATACGGGACACATGACAGACATTCAGGTCTGTCATCAACTGAGGAACATTTCACAGCCTAACCTCTAATCTCGGAGGACGGAGCTATAAACAAAGATTTCATCATAGAGTCCCTACAGTGTGGAAACAGGCCCTTCAGCCCAACAAGTCCACACCAACCCTCAGAGCATCCCACCCAGACCCATCCCCTTGTAACCCACCTAATCTACACATCCCTGCACATTATGGGCAATTTAGCATGGCCAATCCACCTATCCTACACATCTTTGAACTGTGGGAAGAAACCAGAGCACCCTGAGGAAACCTATGCAGACATGTGGAGAATGTGCAAATTTCACACAGACAGTCACCTGAGGCTGGACTTGAACCCAGGTCCCTGGTGCCTTGAAGCATTAGTGCTAATCACTGATCCACCATGCCACAGGCAGGCTAGGCTAGTGAAGTAAAACCATGTAGATATGTATAAAACAAACTGTCAAAGTTAAGCAGGAAGTCAGGCCCAAAGTACCGAAGGGTAAACTTTGAATGTTCTTCTCCAAAAGAATGATCAACAGATGAATAGGATTTCGATGGAAGTAAAATAATGGAACCATTAAGAAACCTCTAGAGACTTTTGTAAATTAACTGTATTACAGTAAAAGTTCAACCTATTGTCACATTTAGGTTGCTATTGGTCTGTAGTAGGCATTACAAACTCTATTCCAGGCTCCGGAAAACATCTGAGAAATGCCATGTGAAATGCATTAGTAATCATAGAACCTTTATGTGTAGTGGAATTGAATTGAATTGACTTTATTGTTCCATGTACAATGTCACAGGTCGCCACTTACAGAGCCATCTTAGGTACAAAGGTATCGAGGTGCAGCTTCTTCAGTTATAAGCTTAGTCACAGTTTAACAATGTCATCAACACACAGCACCATCGCAGGTATAGAAATCCTTAGTTACAGAATGGAAAAATGAAGAAAAAAAAAAGTTACATTATAGCATTACACCATATAAGCATTGGCCAAAAAGCAAAGAACAAATTTGAAAAGACAAACTTCATAGTCTCTCTCCGAAGGCTCGGTAAGGTAAAATTAAGGAATAAAATGATCAGAAACATTTCAGATTAAGTCAAGGACAGTGTTCATAGTTCAGATAAAGGAATAGCAAGCAGAACTAATTTAAAAGGTCTTGCTTTAGAAGAGTAAGGCAGAATATCAAAACAAAAATATCGCATTTGATATTGATGTTTGTGATTTCCTAATAGCATTTCCTGGAACCATTAAAAATAAAGTACAGACTTGACAAGATTCCATTTATTAAATTTTCCATCTGTTTGTGAATACAGACCACAGTGCAGGTCTGTGTCTGGTTTCTTGCCATGATTTGTCATCCTGCACCAGTTCTCAGCACATTGTTTCACCCAGACCACTGGCTAGAAGGCTGGTTTTTCAGGCACAAGAGATATTCTCCCGGCAACTGGGTCAAAGCTACAAATAAAACACTACAAGTTCAGCCTCATCCTTCCTTCACCTTTTCTTCACCACAACCAATATCCACTCTCACCCTCACCCAGTTTTCACTTTTGCCCATAAACATTACAATCCCTTCAAATTCCCATTTCAAACTAAGCGTAAAATATTATTTGATAAACGTCTGAGGGAAAATACTTTCCGCCAGAGAGTCATAAGTCACCCAAAGTAATCATACCATTTAAAAATCTCTTAAAGAGTCACCTTTTCAAAAAGTCAAAGCCAATCTGCCCATGTGCTGTTTCATTTGTAGCCAAATCCTCCCAGCTCTGTTTACGGGTGACACTGATATGTCTCAGATTGTGACATTTCCTGGTGATCTGTTAGGCAGGAAACACTCTTTGTGCCACTAGGGTCCATGACCCCACTCCTTAGATATAGATCAGGCTGCCTTCCTGATCATGGTTGTCACCATGTAAGTTACAGGGGATCTGAACTGTCCATTTTTAAATGTGTCCCATTAATGAGAATCACAGTTTGCATGTCATTGTGGGATGCGCAGAGGGTGAAACCAGATCTCAGAGGACAGCCAAATCTGAGGAGGATATTCAAAATGTTTTCGTAGTGACAGAGTCAAAGATCTTTGTTAGGTCAAAAAAGACCATGTACAGTGTTTGTTGCTTGTTGCTCTCATTTTTCTTGAAGTTGTCATACAGTGACAATTATGTCAATAAGTCCATTTCAATGGCCAAAAACACACTGTGTCTCTGGAAAGAGCTCCTCAGCCATTGATAAGAGGTCATTACACTAATCGTCATTGTGAAAGGCAGCGGGGAGACTCCTCTGGAGCTTCCCTGATCAGACTTTCTTCCCTTCTTGACCATAGTAATAATCACAGTGTCGCTGAGATCTCCCAGTATGCTCTCCTCTTTCCTGATGAGGGATATGAGATTATGAAACCATGCCAGGCATGTACGCCTGCCTTGTTTCAGAATTTCAATAGCTTCAGAGGCTTTGTCGTTTATCAGCTGCCAAATGGCTTCTTCAACTTTTCTGTGGCCTGGGGTAGCACTGAGACTGAGCTGTCTGAGCTGTTGAAGAGTGGAGTTGGGGACATTTGAGTCAAAGACAGATCTCCTTTCAGAAGTTCCACAAAATGTTTTCCCCAGTAAGCTCTCTGTCTCTGATGAACTCCCCTTCATGCTTGGCTGTTGGTGTGATGGGCACTTGAGTGGTTGAGCTGTAGATGGTCTTGACAACATTGATGAAACCTTGCATGTTATTGGATCACCCATGATCTTTTTAGCTAGTATTTGCTTTTTATGGGGTTTTGTGCCGTCTTAAGCTGCCTGTAGAATGGCTGTTTTGTGTTACTATCACACTGTCAAGGTCAAACTAGTGCCCTATTAGACTGCAAAAAGAGCTGCTTTCTCACCACTGCAGATCACTGATTGTCTATGGTTCCAGCCCTTTCCATAGCATTTAACCAGTTTTAACTGACACAAATAAAAGCTGAAGTTATTGTAGTCTTACCACACCACGGGACTTCTCTCTCACTAGATACAGATGACTGATGGTGGTTTAACCTGAGGGTCACTTCACCCTCAGGCAAAGGGAGAATTTGAAAAGGAGAGTCCATCAGGGTAACCTCAGCTGGAGCAGAAATTGAATCAATGCTGTTGGTACCACTCTGTATCAGAAACTAGCCACTCAGGCAACTGAGCTAAACTGACCCCTTCACCAATGAAAACATTTAACTTTCAAATCTATGCTGTCATTCTGTACAAATGCATTTGTAATTGTTTATTTGGATCAATTCATTTAAAACTCCCAGGTAGGTTTTCTTTCTCAGAGGAAACTCTGCTCCAGTTTGATTCAGTTTCAGCTGATTCAGGGAATATCTGTGTAATTCATTTATTATCACTATCAGGAGAGTTTATAGTGTGATTGAATTTTTATGAGGATCTGATGGAAAGATATTAATAATTTCACATTGCAATTGCTGAAAATATAAACCACCATTCTCATGCATTTGAGAGGGGAATAACTCATTTTGAAGCAAAATGCACGCTTGCCTGCATTGTCACAAGTGAATATATTAGTCTTTACTCACTCACACACTCTCTGAAACACATTCTTGAAATTGATGATGATTCTTTTCTGAGCATACCTTTTGCAACCATATTTAATTGCCTTTTGCCACCCCCTGCTCTACTTTTTAAATTGAAATATGTCTATTCGTACCTTGCAAATTCTGTCATTCCTGATATCCCCATTCTTTTCTAATCATCATCCTTTTCCAGTCAGAGGAGGAAGAGAAAGAAAATGATGCAAATGAAGGAAAATTAATTCAGTCCTTCACCCTCAGCTATCAGTGGACGGACTGATTCTGTGCATAGGAACACAGAAATATGAATGGATCATTGAATAGTTTCCTCTATTCAATGAGATTGTGGCTGACCTAAAGAATAATTCCACACCCCTACTTTTGGTCTATATCTCTTTAACCTTTGGATAACAAAAACCTATCGATCACTTTAAAACTAATATTTGTTCTAGCATCAATTATTATTTATGGGCGGTTGTTCCAGACTTCTACCACCCTTTGTATCTAGAAATGGTTCCTAAATAAACTCCTCAAAGTTCTGGCTGTAATCTTTAGACTATGCCCTGATCTGTCCCCAGCCAGAAGGAAGAGTTTCTGTCAATCCACATTATCAGTTCCATTTAATATCTTGGAAACTTTGAACAAGTCGCCCATTAATATCTTACATTCCATAATGTACAACCCAAGTTTGATCATCATAGAAAAGAGATCACTGAGATTGTTGGCTACTTATGTGGCAGAGGGATCAACAAAGAGGGCAGCTACATTTCTAATCTGCTTTCCACATTCCTGCTCGAAATCCTGGAACTGCCTCCGCAACAGTAATGTGAGGGAACCTACTCCTCATGGACTGTAACTGTTCAAGGAGGCCACTGCTCACCAGTTTCTCCAGAGCAAGTAGGGATAGACAAAAGACAATGGAGATGCTGGAGATTTGAAACTGAAACTGAAAGCTCTGAAGAAACGTAGCAGCTCTGTCAGCATCTGTGGAGGGAGGGAAAGAGTTAACAGCCAGAATCTTGCAGGGATCTGATTGGCTATGGTGAGATATGTGGCAGATTTGGACAGGAATTGCTGCGAGGCCCGTCTCGATGTCGAGATCATCTCACTCCATCCTTTATACTTTTCACAAAGAATTGTCTTTGCAGTTTATATGCTAAGTCTTTCTCTCTCTATAGATGTCGCCACGCCGGCTGAGTTTTTATTCAACACTTTCTGCATTTATTTAAGAAATGCAGGTTGTCTTTAGGTCATGCTAGCCACTTGGAATATTGCGCACCCTGTAGATATTTGCAGTCAATGAAGTGCATAACAAAAACATTGTAATCCTTACAAATGGCAGGCAGCTTACCTCTTTTGTTGCGAGTAGACATGCAAATTACACAATGGTTCTCCATGTCTCCTTTGGAGTCTTATCGAATTTAACACCCAATTGCTACCAAAACTACCATTTCTCTTCAGCAAGAAATGATTTCCCTTTCAATATAGATTTATACCTCTTTAGTTCTACACCACCACCCTACTCCCAGGGGTAAAGAAATTCTTATTTCTGTGCAGTTTAAAAACAGAAGATATCAAGTAAATTGACGGAGGAAATAAAAACAATTGGATTAGGAAAAGCATTTATGTAACATGAGCATTTACACATTGAAGCGAGAAAACTGAGACTAAATATGATTGTGGTTAGGATTCTAAAGGAATGAGATAATGCCCACAAATTGACGGAGACTGATTATTCAACCATTATTATTTTAGCATATAACCAAAAGATTTAAAAAAAACTGCAGTAATCATTCTGATTTCCATTGATTGCCACCATCTGCAAAATTACCAAATTGTTCTCCAACTTTTATTAATTTCCATTAATATTGACAACTTTAAGGCTTCTTGAAATAGTCGAAGATGAAGTTCTTCATGGTTTTGACCTAAATAAGCCTTCCTGATTTATTTTCCATAATTGTATAAAAAGAAAAGGTTGAATAAGCCAAGATGCACAGTGCCTTGTTGTGTTCAAAAATGCAACAAACTTTGTCAAATTTTGTTCTGAAAATGTCACACTGGGCACGAAATGGTAACTCTGTTTCTCTGTCCACAGATGCTGCCAGAGCTGCTGAGTTTCTCCAGGATTCTCTGCTTGTTTTATAAAACTTGTTCCCATTTTGTCCTGTCCTGTTTATTACTACTCCTACCAGAAGATCTGTTGACACATGATTCCATCCTCACTTGTCTTGTGCCATCCTCACACATACTCAGTAGCTCATCTGCAGCCATAGTGTGACATCTGTCGTCTAAATGCCTCAGTCCTCGCTTCTTTCTGCCCTCAGTGTTGTGCTCTGGGAGAGATCTCTGCAAATTTCCAGCTTTGTTAAAGTAGTTGAAATACAGGCATTTTCTTCTTGGGATGTTATTTATTCAACTTCTTTTTGCCGTTGTAATTCAGTCACTTCCTCTTTGGTCTTGTGCCTTGATCTTCATCAATAAAGCTATTTAAAATTGCATTTTTTTTTTGCCTATGCAATGCCTTCATATATGGAAAATCCCAAAGTACTTCACCATTGAATTGTGGATGTTGCTGTTATGTAGGAAAACTTGAGACCCAGTTTATAAACTGCAAAGCTCAAATGATAAAATGATTATTCACAAGTCATAAAAGTAAAACACTGCAGATGATGGAAATCTGAAATAACGATAGAAAATGATGGAAATACTCACTTGTTCAGGCAGTGTAAGTGGAAGAGAAACTGAGTTAAGATCATATACCATAAGACTATAAGATACAGGAGCACAATTAGGCCATTTGGCCCATTGAGTCTTTTCTGCCATTCGATCGCGGCTGTTATGTTTCTCAATCCCATTCTCCTGCCTGTTGGGATTGAGAAACATAACAACCATGATCGAATGGTGGAGCAGATATAGCATTTAAGATAAATGAAATTTGATCAAAATAATGACCTTTCATGATTGAAAGAATGCCCCTGTCTTTCATCATCCAGTAAGATGACCTCTCCATTGAAAGTCATGGCTGCCACAGAAGTTTAAAGGATAAATCAAACACCTGGCAATTGTAATTGATTATCTGAAATTACATTTGAACCTGATTCTTCTCTGGTTACTTATGATAGCAAATACATTCTGTAATTGTCCCCGTAGTTCCTTTCTTAATTGACACAATTATCACCTCTGGCAATGATTGCTGAAAAGTAGTAATAAACTTGCACAATCTCTATCTTTGTACGTACAGAAATCCATAAACACGTACATGAAAATTTTAACGAATAGGCTGTTAGCCAGCAGAACTACCCAGGAGATGCAGCAGTAGGTCCACGTTATGTTAACAGCTAAATTGAGTTGCCCCACCTGCCTGGTTCAAATACGTGTCCCCAAAGACTTCCTGATTTGGGGCTGATATAATATTAGTCAGTCGAGAGGCTGCCCGACTGTTAGTGAGGAGTTGGTGGAATGGGGGATCTCAATGTGACAGCAGGAGGAGGAGGAATCGCTCAAAAAATACGTTGTTTTTAAAACATTCCTTGACAAGCTTGCACCTCTCGTCCAGCAGCTTTTACCAAGTGTGGCATATTCTTAAGAAGACAATAATACTGTCTGTTGGACCCTATCTATGTGACTCCAATTTGCATAAATTATGGAGCCATTATACTAAATTAGACAGTTTCAGCTGGGTTTAAAATGACATGGTATTGGAATGATGAGTATGCTGTCTTCATTCTACCTTCTGCACTGCCCAGCTTCTACTGGGTGATAGATGTGAATAGACCAACGATTGGAAGGACACAGACTATAAACGGAAAGGAAAAATAGAAAATCCCTGGGGAAGAAAAACGGTCAGCATGTTAGGCAGTACAGGTAGTTCCCCTATAACGCGATAGTTGCATTCTTGTGTGACCTCATGCTAAAGAAAATCGTGTGATTGGAAAATCGCTATACCTGTACAGCAGAAAGTTTGTGTTATCCAAACAGAGTCCACTATTCATCAATCACTATACAGCCAATGTTGCGTTAACAAAACATGCATTACAGCAGAACTACCTATATCTAAGTAAACAGAGATACCAATTATACAGCAGAATTTTCCTTGATCAATCAGGGCAATGGCAAGAAACTTGGGAAAGTATGGTCAAAATGAAAAAGTGAGTTTCTCAACATCAGGAAAACAATGTTTGGGTTTTTTTCTTTAGTTACAACAGTTAGTTAAATTATGCCGCTTACTGTTTAAAAGGATTATTGTGTTTTTTATACAGTTAATTGCAAATATATATGGCTGCACAATATTCTAAGTGGCTGAATCTACCTAACCCCATCTCTCACTGATAAGCAGTGAGCTCCTTATTTCCTCATTGTTAGTTAATCTTTCCTCATTTTTATGCCGTCTATGACTCTTCCAGGTATTGGTGAGAAACATCATGGTGCCAATTTCTAACATGAACTTCTATAGAGCGTATAGAAAAGCTACAGAGCAGCTACCTGGCTTCTCTAGGCCTCAATGTTGACTATCATTCCTGACAGAGCACAGTCGATGGGCAGCAATCCCTCCACCCTTCTTGTGCTGCAGCTAGAATTGGCAAAACACCAACCTCACTACTGCATCATGACCGAATTTGGAATAACATATGAATCACTTCAATATACCACTACACCTTTAGAGCTCGCAATATGTTATATTGAAAAATTCCTGCCCAGTTGCTTGCGTGCACGCCTATCTCATGCATCGTAACACAGTGCATCTTAGGAATCCTCACTGGTTTCCTTAATGCGCACTCACTTTGTGCTTACTTGGTTGCCCACAGCATTTCTGCGTTGCCTTGAGCACAGAGAGAAAGCCAGGCACCTTATCATGTTGCCAGCAATGAACAGTCCTGGGGGGATGGACATGTTTCTGCTGGCAGGGCACTCTGTCAACGTCAGCATGTGCCAGCAGTTTACACGGTAAC
Organism: Ginglymostoma cirratum; assembly: GCA_024137785.1. Taxonomy (NCBI): domain Eukaryota; kingdom Metazoa; phylum Chordata; class Chondrichthyes; order Orectolobiformes; family Ginglymostomatidae; genus Ginglymostoma; species Ginglymostoma cirratum. The sequence goes on from JAHRHZ010000014.1 coordinate 27,718,134, forward strand.
AAAGCTACATGCATTTCAATATGGCCCCATTTGAACGTCTAATGGGAATAATCTTTGGTTGAGTCAAGGGCAACTATGATCAGTGAGGGTGTGCTGCCGCAGTCAGCCATGCGATTGTCCTGTCGCAGACCAGAGAGTTGGCCACTGTGATTCCTCTAGAGCAGGTCCTACCAGTCTGAGGATTACAGGAAGGTCAGTTAGGATGCTGTGAAGGTATCAGTCTAGGTGATGGGTTACTTCATTCTGCAACAAAAAAAGGGAAAAACTGAGTATGATGGAAGTGGATGCAAGAGCTGTAGTGGCAGTGCAGGAACAGGAAAGGTTTACAGGTGTCCTCACTGAGTGTGAAAGCACAGAGGGCGGGATACTTAGTGATTTTGGAAGATGAGGATTTGGCCATTAAGTGGAGATATTGCATGCAGTAGTAGCAAGGCAATGGCCTAGTGGTATTGTCACCGGAATGTTAAACCTGAGAACCTCCTGTCCCATACCCTGTCCACCAGGACCTCCAGGTGAGGTGCCAATTTCCTTTTCTTGGGCATTTCCTTTCAAACTGCGCATGAGTGACATACTTGGAATGCCTGCTCCTGGCTTGCAGCATAGAACTGGTGCTAGCCCTGGGGTTTAGATATAACACCCACAGTGTGAACACTCAAAGGTTGTGACACTGGTGCACACTCCTACCTTTGTTGATTGCATGATTGTCTGAGAAGTCCGGATACATAATTAACGACATGAGCCACAGAAAATTACATGAGATTGCAGGGGTCAGGAAGGGAAACCCTCCATAAAACTTTGAAATTGACACTTAGCCAAAGTATGGCAATGTTCAACCTAACATTTTAGATCTGTACCCTTTCATCAGACCTGGGAAAAGTTAGAAATGAAAATTGGTTTTGGGCAAGAGTCAAGTAGGACAAGAACAAATGGAAGGTCTTAGTGGGGGGAGAGGAAACAGGACAAAAGAAATGACAGAAGGGCACACCTGCTTCAGGCATTTTCCTTTTCTTGCATTTTTGTTTCTTTTACTCCATCACCATTTATTTGGGCCTTGGAAGGCTACCTCCTGTCTTTCAGTCTCTCCTGTCTTCAGCATTTTCTGTTTTTTTTATTGTAGATTTCCAGTATCTGCCACATTCTGCATTTCTGTCACACTCGAATGTGATTGCACAGGTTGAAGTCCTACCATGGCAGCCAATCAAATATAAATTCAATTAATTTATAATTTTGGAATGGAAAGCGAGTCTCAGTAGTGGTGATCATGAAATGATCATTGGTTGGCATAAAAATTCATCACAATGTTCTTTGAGGTAGGAAATCTGCTTTTCTTACCCAGTCTGGCCTACATAATCCACAGCACTATGTGGCTAACTTTAAAGCTCTGTACAGCAATTAGAGGTGGGCAACCTTATTAGACTTCCAAGTGATATCCACAGCTACATAGTAACAATGATGATAACCCCTGCTGAGGCTAGATTCAATGTTCACAGTCCGCAGAAGAAAAATGTATCCAGAGAAAGACATCTCTATTCAATCAGGATGTACTAACTTGAGCTGAAATATAGAATCAGGGCCGAGCCTTAATGGGATGTTAAACTTCTGAGAGCTGCAGTAACTTTTTTATTCCCTCTCAGAAGTGACTGCCAGGTATAATTAATTCATTCTGTTGGGTGCAAACTAAATAAAACTCTTGCCAGGTGTTATACACACATTGCTCATTCTTTTGAAGGTCCCTGAACAATTCCGAATTCACAGTTACCTGCCAAAAAGCTAAATACTAAAAGGAACTCAACCAGGATTTCAGGTACAATTGTGCATTACAGCCCTGAATAAAAGTGGTCATGGTAAATCTGATGCATTTACACTCCATAAATTTTCTCTGGACTGGAAATACGTGTGGGTGAATATCAAAACCATCCATTCTAAAAGTACACCCAACTGCAGAGTTAGTTAAACTAAGCATGTATTTGACGGGCCACCTCCCCATCAGATTCAAGACAAGTACAGGGGTAAATGGTCAATACATGCTCATCAGCCTTTGTGCATACAATAACCACATTCTGCCTCTTCATGCTTCAAACTTTGAGGAGAAAAAATAAAGAATTGCACCATTATTGGATGGCATTTTGCTTGTATCAGTTCATACAATTTTCTGTGATTGAAAGCGAAACAATAGACAATAGGTGCAGGAGTAGGCCATTCGGCCCTTCGAGCCAGTAACACCATTCATTATGATCATGGCTGATCATCCACAATCAGTATCCTGTTCCTGCCTTATCCCCGTAACCCTTGATTCCATTATCTGTAAGAGCTCTATCCATCGCTTTCTTGAAAGTTTCCAGAGACTTGGCCTCCACTGCCCTCTGGGGCACTCCCACTCTCTGCGTGAAGAAGTTTTTCCTCAACTCTGTTCTAAATGGCCTACCCCTTATTTTTAAACTGCGTCCTCTGGTTCTGGACTCACCCATCATTGGAAACATGCTCCCTGCCTCCAGAGTGTCCAATCCCTTACTAATCTTATACGTCTCAATCAGATCCCCTCTCATCCTTCTAAACTCAAGTGTATACAAGCCCAGTCGCTCCAATCTTTCAACATATGATAGTCCCGCCATTCCGGGAATTAACCTCGTGAACCTACGCTGCACTCCCTCAATAGCAAGAATGTCCTTCCTCAAATTTGGAGACCAAAACTGCACACAATACTCCAGGTGTGGTCTCACCAGGGCCCTGCACAGCTGCAGAAGGACCTCATTGCTCCTTTACTCAATTCCTCTTGTTATGAAGGCCAGCATGCCATTAGCTTTCTTCACTGCCTGCTGTACCTGCATGCTTGCTTTCCTAGACTGATGTACAAGAACACCTAGATCTTGTTGTACTTCCCCTTTACCTAACTTGACTCCATTTAGGTAGTAATCTGGAAACATCAATACTTTTAAATGTACACAATGAAATTGTGGTTGGTACAGTAATTAGAGCTGCTTTCAGAACTCTGTAATAGCAGCTGGATTTCTAATGTCTTGGGCAGTTGAGTTCTACAACTGCAATGTGTAGCAGACTAGATCAGAAGAATTCAGAAATAAATGCTGGGTCTACTCAGCATGATACAGTAGCATCTGGGGGAGAGAGAAAAATAGAATTAATATTTTGGGTAGAATCTTGCCAAGTACTGAATAATGTGAGCTATGGTGAGAAATATGGGAGAATCATGCGAGTAGTCAAGCTTGCCATTATTTCTGACACATTTACAGTCTCCTCCTGTATTTGCGTGGCATGGCTTATGCCAAATACATCTCAATAAGGTCTACAATGTCAAATGCTCATGTAGAGGCATCTCATTGCCCTCCTTGTCAGAAGCCTCTGTATCCCACTGTCTCGAGGACTATAGTAAACTCTTATTTGTGTATGCTGCGACTACTGGTTGTTCACATTACTAAGGAGCTGTTCCGCTTGTGATATTCAATACATACAATCATTGGAACCATCGTTTGGATCAATCATTGGATCCAGCTTTAGCAGTCGTTATCATCCCTGTGACCATGGCAGAAACAAATGTGAAATAACTCCACAAAGGCCGGTGTCCCATCACCAAGTCACCCTTTATTTACACGTGGAGAGTCCTTGACACTGGCCCGGCTCCCTCAGAGCCAGCTGTCAGAGCGAACAGGATGCCTGACACTGCTGTGCTTATCTGTCAGCCAGGGCTCCCTGATTGGACTAAATTAACTGCCCCAATCAGGGAACTCATATTCTATGAAGTCCCCCTGGCGGACGTTGTTACAATCACCACAAAAAGTGCAGAGGAACTGGGGGAGGGCAAACCAGCAAACCAGCAACAAGCTCCAGCAACTATTAAACAACCTTCACATGGAGCAGTCACAGCTGCACGTCTCCTTGGGATGCAGAGGACGTACAGGAGGCATCGAGCCACGTAGCCATTTGTTCCAGATGAGCAAGGCGCATTGTTACCACAGACTGAGAATGTCCCAGGACACAGTCACAAATCTGTGGCATCTGCTGGAGCAGCACTTGTGATCTGAACAGTGGGTAACCATCAAGGTAACAGCTGAGCTTATTTTTTCCTTCAACTGTCTGCTTCTGCAGATCCACTGGGGGCCTGTTATTGGTTCTCTTAATCCTCAATCTACTGTTACCAATGCAATTTGTTCAAGATTGCACTGCTTCATCTCATTCCCCCATGAGGAGATCAGTGCCACAGCCCATAGTCTTTGCTAACATGACTGATTTTCCCCAGGTGCAGGGCACAATAGACTATACACTACTGTGTTGAGAGTGCCACGTTATAACACAGTTGACTTTATTAATGGAAAGGAGTTCCAAGCAGTCAACATCCAAATGACCTGTAATCATCCCTGCAACATCTTACAAGTCAGTGCCGGGTACTTGGGAACTGCCATGATGTCCATATCCACAAGAGCTCCCAAGTGCATACTTCATTCCACGGGTAGGGTGCCTCACAAGAGTAGTAGTCTTATGGCTGCTAAAACACAAGTCGATTGCAAACTTGGCCAAACAGCAAGAGATGCTGGGCATGGGACATGTTGGTTAAGTACAGCTCTGCAGATTGCAAACCCAGAAACTAGACACTGTGCAAACACAGCAGCCAGGTGCTGATGACATCAGCATAATGTAAAGGGGCACATCTCATTAACAGTTCAAACAAACGAAGGAGGAATGCATATTTTCAACAAAAACCCAGACAGAAAAGCACCCAGGCCCTGCGGCACAAAGAAACAAACATTAACGAGCCATCCAAACAATTGACAACATTTCGAACCATTAAGCGTGTTTTCCTGATTGGCCAGAATTGTAGAAAGTTCCAGAAAGCCATTCAAAAAGTATAAAAACAGGGCTTACGTGTAGGTAGACCTCTTGGACTTTCTGGAGATAAAGAAGAAGTGACCGATATGGCAAAGGCAAAGAATGATTGACCATCCAGGATGAGAGAAAGAAAGCAACTGCTTTGTGAATCTGACTAACGTTACAAGAGACTCTGTGAAGTATTGTATCGACTAATGGGGAATTGGGCAGGATTAAGAATAATATTGATAGTATTAAAGCCTGATTGTTACTTGTTCCTTAATAAATTTGCAATAGTTTGCATCATACCCGTTTGTTTCTGTAGTGATTTGACCATTCTGTTATTGTGGGACACCTGACTAAATTCATCTATAATTTATTGATCAACATGTCTAACTGGTTCTAAAGGGCTTGGACAACACAAGGATGACTCTAACAGACCAGGGATACACTTTCCAAGTGTGGCTGATAGCTCGATCACCTATCCTCTTGTCTAAGGCAGAGTATAGATACAATGCAATTCTTCTGCAATGATCTTCACAGTATAGGTGATAGACTCCTCACAGTGGGATTGGTCTCCGGTGTGCTGCAAAATCTTAACCTGCTGTTCTCTGCACAACTAAGATAGGCAAGGCGGGGAAGTGGGATGGACTGAAGAGCTGGGAGAGCAGTAGCAGTGTTCCAAGGAGGAGGATGAAGACATTGAGTGAGACGAATGTGACCTTCACATGATAGAGTGGTGCAGTTTTGGGTGCACAAGCCAGAGTGCATGTAATTGACACCCACTTCCAATAGATCTGTGTTGGGTGAGGATATCATTTATTGGGTGTAATGTAGTTGCTGCTCAAAAAGCAACTAGTCCCTGTTTAGCCTCAGAAGCAAATGCAGTTACATTGTCCATTCTTTATTTGCTTTTTGTGTTGTTAAAGAAAAAATGAACAAACTGTTTGACAGCTTGACAATATCTGATGCTCCCACATTCATTATTGACAAGAAGTCACATCAAAATGGTAGTCAATCAGACAGGTGGCCATAAGACCATAAGATGCAGGAGGAGAAGTAGGCTATTCAGCCCATCAAGTTCAGCTTTCAATGAGGTCATGGCTAATCTGATCAATTCTCCTTTCCTGCTTTTTTCCTATAACCCTCGATTCCTATACTGATTAAGTACCTGTTGTCCCAGTGTTTAATGACCTAAACTCAACAGCTCTCTGCAGTAAAGAATTCCACAGATTCACTACCCTCTGAGGGAAGAAATTCCTCCAAATCTGTATTAAATTGGCAAACCTGTTATTCTGAGTGTATGTCCTCTGGTCCTAGAATCTTCCACGAAGGGAAATAATCTTTATGCATCTACCCTGTCATGTCCCCCAAGCACCTTGTTTGTTTCAATAAGAATCATAGAATCATAGAATCCCTGCAATGTGGAAACAGGCCCTTCGGCCCAACAAGTCCACACCGACACTTCGAGCAAGCCACCCAGACCCATCCCCCTATTACCCACCTAAGGAACACATCCCTGGACACTATGGGGCAATTTAGCATGGCCAATCCACCTAGCGTGAGATAACAAGAGCTGGATGAACAGAGCAGGCCAAACAGTATCAGAGGAGCAGGAAAGCTGACGTTTCAGGCCTAGACCCTTCTTCAGAAAAGTACTAACCTGCACCTAACCTGCACATCTTTGGACTGTGGGAGGAAACCGGAGCATCCGGAGGAAACCCATGCATACACAGGGAGAGTGTGCAAACTCCAAATTTTAAAGACCAACCTTCTATTTGCCTTCCTTATTATCTGCTGATCTTGTATGCTAGCTTTTTATGATTCAGAGATGATGGTTGTCAAATCCCTCTGCACTGTAGCTTTCCACAGTCTTTGTCCATTTAAATGATATTTAGCTTCTCTATTTTCCTGCCAAAGTGCATTACCTTACATTTTTCTAAATCTTATTCCATTTGCCAAGTTTGTAGCCATTCATTCAAACTGACTATATCCCTCTGCATTCTTCATGTCATCCTCACCACTTGCCTTTCTTATTTTTGAGCCATGTCCAAATTTGACTGTAATAATAATTTCTTTCGCCCATATATATAGTGGCCCCGATACTGATTCCGACCGCAATCCACTAGTTACAGGTTGCCATCCTAAAAATCCCCGCTTATCCTAACTCTCTGTTTTCTTTAGCCAATCCTCTATCCAAGCTAATATACCACCTCCAAACACAATGGGCTCTTAGCCTATTAAGTTGCCTAATGTGTGGCACCTTCAAACACCCTCTGAAAATCCAAATATATTACACCCACTGCTTTCCCTATGTCGTTATATTTGTGCTATGTATAAATGTGATTCTATTTACAATGAATCCATGGTACCTATGTACCCTCAGAAGGTATATTTTGTATTTCCACTAGGTACAGGTACAGTCCAAGGGTCTGCAGCTGTGGGAAGAGGAACCTGTCCAATAGTCCATTGGCCTTGAAGTTTGGGGGTGCTTGTGGCTGAACGTCCTTAAGTACAGGGACCAAAACAATACATGTTACTCCAGGTGTAGCTTCAACAATGCCTGTACAATAGTAACAAGACTTGCATATTTTTAAAATCCAACCCCCCCTAGCAATACAGGTCTTCTTAATAACTTAGTGCACTTCTTTGGAGTTTTCCAGCAATTAAGACCATAAGATATAGGAGCAGAATTAGGCCATTCAGCCCAGTGAGCCTGCTCTACAATTCTATTGTGGCTGATACATTTCTCAACTCCATTCTCCTGCTTTCTCCCCATAACCTTTGATCCCCTTACTAATCAAGAACCTATCTATCTCTGTCTTAAATACACTCAATGACCTGGCCTCCACAGCCCTCAGCGGCAATGTATTCCACAGACTAACTACCTCCGGCTGATGAAATTCCTCCTCATCTCAGTTCTAAAGGGTTGTCCCTTCAATCTGAAGCTGTGTCACTGATCCTAGTCTCTCCTAATAGTGGAAAGATCTTCTCCACATCCACTGTATCGAGACCTCTCAGTAGTCTGCAAGTTTCAATCAGATCCCTTCCCATCCTTCTAAATTCCATCGAGTACAGACCCAGAGTCCTGAAACAGTCCTCATATGACAAGCCCTTAATCTTTGGCGTCATTTTTGTGAACATCCCATAGAACCCATCCAAGGCCAGCACATTCTTCCTCAGATATGGAGCCCAAACCTGCTCACAATGCTCCAACTGCGATCTGACCAGAGCCTTATTCACCCTCAGCAGTACATCTCTGCTCTTGTATTCTAGCGAACATTGCATTGGCCTTTCTAACTGCCAACTGAACCTGCATGTTAACCTTAGAAGAAATCTCTTTGTGCTTCAGATTTCCAAAACCTTTCCCTATTTTGAAAAAAGTCTACACCTCTATTCTTCCGACCAAAGTGCACAACCTCATAGTTTCCCACATTGTATTCCATCTGCCACTTCTTCATCCACCCTCCTAACCTGTCAAAATCCTTCTGCAGCCTTCCCTCTTCCTGAACACTGTCTGTCCCACCACCTTTGTGTCATCTGCAAACTTAGCAAAAATGCCCTTAGTTTCTTTATCCAGATTGTTGATGCATAATGTGAATAGTTGTGGTCCCAACATTGACCTCTGCAAAACTTCACTGAAACAGACCCCCTTATTCCCACTCTCTGCCTTCTGCCAGCCAACCAATCCTCTATCCATACCAGTATCTTGCCCATGAGCTCTTATTTTACTAAATGGCCGCCAGTGTGGTAACTTTTCAAAGGCCATTGGAAATCAAAACAGATCACGTCCACTGGATCTCCTTCACCTAAACTGCTCACTGCCTCCTCAAAGAATTCTAACACATTTGTCAAGTATGACCAACTTTTGATGAAGCCATGCTGATTCCATCCTATTTTACCATGTAGTTCCATGTATTCCACAATCTCATTCTTAGTAACGGACTCTAAAATCTTACCAATGACCGAAGTCAGGTTAATTGGCCTACAGTTTCTTGTCTTCTGCCTCCCTTCTTTTCTAAGCAAGGGTGTTACATTAGCCACTTTCCAGTCCTCTGGGATCTTCCCTGACTCCAGTGATTCCTGAAAGATCACGACCAATATCTATACAACCTCGTCAACTATTTCCTTCAGAACTTGGGGGTGTAGTCCATCTTGTTCAAGTGGTTTGTCCATCTTTAGGCCTTTCAGCTTCTCCAGCAACTTCTCTTTAGTAATGGCCAGTACACACATCTTTGCCCCTGACTTTCTTGAAGTTCCGCTATGCATCTGGTGTCTTCCATTGGAAACTGATGCAAAGTACCTATTAGTTCCTGTGCTATTTCTTTGTTCACTATTTCTGCTTCTCCAGCCTCATTTTCCAGAAGTCCAATGTCCACTCTTGCCTCTCTCTTACCGTTTAGACTAAAAAAAATCATGAATCCTTCTTCCCTTTTATTGCTTCTTTAGTTATCTTCTGCTGGTTCTTAAAGGCTTCCCAGTCCTCTGGCTTCCCACTAATCTTTACCACATTGTATGCTCTCTGTTTTGCTTTTATGCTGTCCTTGACTGCCCCCATCAAATATGATTGCCTCATTGTCTCCTTAGTATGTTTCTTCTTGCCATTGCTGCTCCACCATCTTCCCTGGTGGAGTTTCCTTCCAATCAACTCTGGCCAGATCCTCCCCTGTGTCTTTGTAGTTACCCTCCCTCAATCGTAATACTGTTACATCTGATTCCCACTGCTCCTTCTCAAACTGCAGGGTGAATTCCATCATATTATGGACACTGACTCTGACCTTTGTCTTCAGCTCCATAATCAAGTCTGCCTCATTATATTTCAAAGTGAAATAAAAGTCTGCTTTTTAATTCCTTATACCAAAGTGCATGACCTCACATTTTCCTACTTTAAACTCCATCTGCCAAGTTTTAGCACACTAGAGGCAATCATAGATATACATTTTGTCTTCTTCACTTGCTTTCGCTAGTAACCTTCGTGACCTCATGTCTTCCTCCTCTATGTTGGCGATAATGTGTAGATAATGAACCCCTCCTCCAATCTGTATCCTCTTGTGGTCAATACGTGCCTCTTGCTTCTGCAATGACAAAAATAAAGGAGACTTTGTGACAAATGCCAAGGACTCAGGTACATTGAAAGCTGGTGTCTCACTGTTGACAGATGACTCAACAGTGCTATATCCAGTCTGGTCCACTTTTCATTCCTGCCCTGCGGTTGCTAATTTGCTACCCAACCCACACTTTCGCCTATTAAAAGCCATCCCTCATAAAAATCCAGATTGTAACTAACATTCCTCCTCCATATTTTTGTCTGTGGACCTTAAAGGTCCTCGCACAGCTGAGGTTTCTGGAAGCAGAAATCAATGTGTTGGCTGTTCGACCAGCCTGTGAGAAACCTTCCTGTGGCTGAATAGCCACACAGCTTAGAGGGAATATCAGTTGAGACTGCTTTCTACTGGGAATGAGATTTTTTTAAAAAATTCAGTCATGGGATGTTGTATCAGTGCCTGGCCCAACACTGATTGCCTCTTGCTAATTCGATGATTTCAATGTACTGCAGTCTTAATGGTGAAAATATTCTTAGAAAGCTATGGATGAGTGGGTAAATTAAATTAATGTTACAGACCAGGAGAAGACTTGAGAAGATGGTGGTGAGTTGCCTTCTTGAACTGTTACAAAGCATTCGGTGTAGATAGACTCACAATGCTGTTAGGAAGGGAGTTCCAGAATGTTGGCCCAGTGAAGGAACAGTGATATACTTCCAAGTCGGAGAGTGAGTGGTTTGTTCAGGACCTTGCATGCAGCGGTGTTCCAATGTATATGTTGACTGCTTTTCTCTAGACAGTAGTAGCTGTGATTTTGGAAGTATGGTTGAAGGACCCTTGGTGAGTTTTTACAGCACAACCTGTAGATGATATACACTGCTGTTACCGAGTGTCGGTGGTAGAAGGAGTGAATATTTGTGGATGTGGCGCCAATCAAGCAGGCAGCTTTGTCCTGAATGGTGTCAAATTCTTGTTGGAGCTGCACACATACAGATGAGTGGGGTGTATTTCATCACAGTCCTGACTTGTGCCTTGTAGACTGTTGATTGAATTAGATTAGCTTTATTGTCACACGTACTCAAATGCGTACAGTGAAAAGTTTACAAATCACCACATGCGGTGCCATCTTATGTACAAAGGTACCCAGGTACAACTCTTAGTTACAGAATAGAGAAATAAAGAAAAACAAAATTACACTAACTATACACAGTCTGACCATAGGTCAGAAAAATAAAAGAAGCAACATTAAAAAGACTTGATAGGATGCAGAGCTGGGCTGAGAAGTGGCAGATGGAGTCTAACCCTGAAAAGTGTGAGGTGATTCATTTTGGAAGGACAAACTTGAAAGCAGAATACAGGGTTAACGGAAAGATTCTCAGCAGTGTGGAGGAGCAGAGGGATCTTGGGGTTCATGTTCACAGTTCCCTGAAAGCTGCCACCCAGGTGGATAGAGTTGTTAAGAAGGCGTATGGTGTGTTAGCTTTCTTTAATAGAGGGATTGAGTTCAAGAGCTGTGAAGTTATGCTCCAGCTATACAAAAGCCTGGTTAGGCCACATCTGAAAAATTGTGTCCAGTTCTGGTCACCTCATTACAGGAAAGATGTGGAAGCATTGGAAAAGGTGCAGAGGAGATTTACCAGGATGTTGCCTGGAATGGAGGGTAGGTCTTACAAGGAAAGGTTGAGAGAGGTAGGGCTTTTCTCTTTAGAACAACGAAGGATGAGAAGTGACTTGATAGAGGTGTACAAAATGATCAGAGGTATAGATAGAGTAGACAGCCAGAGACTTTTTCCTAGGGTGGAGGTAGCTTTTACGAGGGGACATAGTTTTAAAGTGAAAGGAGGTAGATATCGGGGAGACGTCAGAGGTAGGTTCTTTACTCAGAGACTGGTTAGGGCGTGGAATGCATTACCGGAGCGGGTAGTGGAGTTGGCTTCATTAGGGGCATTTAAGCGGCTATTAGATAGGCATATGGATGATAGTACAAGGTAGCGGTGGAGGTTAGATAGACCTTAGGTTTCGGGTAAAAGCTCGGCACAACTTCATGGGCCGAAGGGTCTGTACTGTGCTGTACTGTTCTATGTTCTATGACTTTGAGGTATCAGGAGATGAGTTACTCACTACAATATTCTTAGACGCTGACCTGTTCTTGTAGCCACAGTACTCATACATAGTACGCTAATCCAGTTCAGCCTCCAGTCAGTGATGATTCTCAATTTGTTGACAATGGGGAAACGAAACAGTCTCAAACTGCAGTTTTATTATGACACACCTCTGGAGCAGGTGGGATTTGGACCCAGGCCCCCTAACTCAGAGGCAGGGACACCACCCCTGCACCAGACCGGCAATTCTAACAAAGAGTCATGGCAGACTTGACACACTATTCCTACTTCTCTCTCCCCAGATACTGCAAAACCTTGTTGAGCTTCTCTATCATTCTTTGAGTTAGTCCCAAACTTCACTTTACCAGGAGGGAAAAACCTCTCCTTTGTTTGGAATGGCGGTCATAGAGGCGCCAAATGTGAACAATAACATGGCATGAAACTTGGAAGAAAGTTGGGAAGAAATTGAATGATGTAATGCAACCTGCTAGATTTTATGCAGTTCTTTGAAAATGCAAAGTTTAACATTTAAAAGAAAGTGTTTGCTTGAATGGAATGTTTGGGATCAAACAAAATCAAGTGGTCATAAAATTCAATGGCCTTTGGAGATGGGCATTGCTAAGTGCTTGTAAAGATGTTTTATCTGTTTTCCACAGACTTAAGGCGTGAAATGGCTTTTAGTGAATTATACTTGGTCTCCAAAGAACTCAGTAAGTCCCTCTCATGTCGATAACGAAACACAAACTCACATTTATTTTCCACAGACAGTAATGCCCTTGATTGGTGAATGCTTATAGCTGGTGAGGCCTTTCTAAAAGAACCTTAATGACCATGCAGAAATGTCCAAACAGCTGCTAAGTATTATTGAGAGATCAGTGACTAGTTGTCAGTCAGATACTGGGATTATGAAAAGTGAATATCACAATGTTTTGAAAAACTAAATGTGAATACATACATGAACATGTGAGCTTCCTTGAAATGACAAATGAATGACAGTCTCTGACTTCAGGAAACCAGTAGCTGTAGGAGGCAATCTTAACATACTTTTATATTTATTGGCTATGTTACACATTGCAAGCATATTCCTTATAATCATACCAAAACAGAATTCCCCTCATTCTCATGTACCACCCCACCAACCTCCGGATCCAATGCATCATCCTCCAACACTTCTGCCATCTGCAATCCGACCCCACCATCAAAGACATTTTTCCCTCCCCACCCTTATCTGCCTTCCGGAGGGACCACTCCCTGTGTGACTCTCTTGTCCGCTCCACCCTCCCCTCCAGCCCCACTAGACCCGGCACTTTTCCCTGCAACAGCAGGAAGTGCTACACCTGCCCCTACACCTCCCCCCTCACCCCCATCCCAGGCCCCAAGAAGACTTTCCACATCAAGCAGATCTGCACATCTGCTAATGTGGTATACTGCATCCGTTGTTCCCGTTGTGGCCTCCTCTACGTCGGGGAAACCAAGCGGAGGCTTGGGGACCGCTTTGCAGAACACCATGCTCGGTTCACACTAAGCAACTGCACCTCCCAGCCGCGAACCATTTCAACTCCCCCTCCCATTCCGCAGATGACATGTCCATCCTGGGCCTCCTGCAGTTCAACAACAATGCTACCCGAAGGTTGCAGGAACAGCAACTCATATTCAGCTTGGGGACCCTGCAGCCCAATGGTATCAGTGTGGATTTCACAAGCTTCAAAATCTCCCCTCCCCCCACTGCATCCCAAAACCGGCCCAGCTCGTCCCCGCCTCCCTAACCTGTCCTTCCTTCCACCTATACCCTCCTCCCACCTCAAGCCCCACCCCCAGCTCCGACCTACTAACCTCATCCCGCCCCCTTGACCTGTCCATCCTCCCTCGACTGACCTATCTCCTCCCTACCTCCCCACCTACACTCACCTTCACTGGCTCCATCCCTGCCTCTTTGACCAGTCTGTCTCCTCTCCACCTATCTTCTCCTCTATCCATCTTCTATCCGCCTCCCCCTCTCTCCCAATTTATTTCAGAACCCCCTTCCCCTCCCCCATTTCTGATGAAGGGTCTAGGCATGAAACATCAAGCTTTCCTGCTCCTATGATGCTGCTTGGCCTGCTGTGTTCATCCAGCTCTACACCTTGTTATCTCAGATTCTCCAGCATCTGCAGTTCCTACTATCTCTGAAATGATTGCTTTTGTCCGTTTCTTCATTAAGTCTGCCCTCCATCGAACATTTGCCAAAAAAAATTCTTTGACCTGATTATTCTTGTTTACAAAAAAACAACTTTGAAGAAGTCTTAAATAAATATTTTTCACAAATTCCTATGAAAGTAAACAACGAGGGCACAGGGAGGATCACGACTATTGCAAAGCATGGTTCAAGGAGAGACAGCAATGGCAGTTCATCATAACTCATAGAATCATAGAATCCTTACTCTGTGGAAACAGCCATTCGGCCCAACAAGTCCACACCGACCCTCCGAAGGGCAAGACACACATACCTATCCCTCACCCTGTATTTCCCATGGCTAATACATCTCACCTACACATTGCTGACCAAAAATGGGGCAATTTAGCATGGCCAATCCAGCCAACCTGCACACCTTTGGATCGTGGGAGGAAACTAAAGCACCTAGAGGAAGCCCACAGGGAGAATGTGCAACAGAGAGTCACCCAATGGTGGAATCAATCCCAGGTCCCTGGCACTGAGGCAGCAGCGCTAACCACTGAGGCACATTCAAACAACATACAGAGAGATAGAAAATTGAAGGGGCTGACAGTTTTACTTGAAGGACCATTTACAACTGAGTGGGGAGATGATACGTAAGATGGATCATCAAATCAGGCCATATATATTGAGTTAAGAACAAAAAGGTGTAGCTGCACTACTGGCAGTGTATTATAGAGTTACAGTCAGACGGAGATAGAAGAACAAATTTGAAGGCAAATTTCTGAAAAATGTAAGAACAATACAGAAATAGGCGATTTCAACCATCTTAATATTAAGTAGGATATTTTACTGTGAAAGGAAATGAGGAATTAGAGTTCTTAAGGAGCCTTCAGAAAAAGAATGGCGATTATGTAGCAAGTCACGCTTCTGGATTTAATTTCAGGATATGAAGCTGGACAGATGGAAGAAAAGGGAATAGGAGAACATTTTAATGGTATTGTTTTAACATAATTCCAGAAAAAGACAAAGCTGTATTGTATTATCACATAGAATTGAAGTTAGACTTCTAAAGCTGAGAGTAATTTAGCAAAAAGGTGGAAAAAAGCTGCTTGAAGGTAAATCAATGTCAGACTAGTGGGAAGCGTTCAAAAGGGAGATTTAAGAGGCTCATTGTAACATGTTCCCATCAAATGGACAAATCTAGAGCTGCCTGCATTTCAAGGAGCTTACAAGATAAGATGAGGCATTAGAGGAGAGCTTCTGTTTGACAGCAGGAACTCAATATAGTACTATAGAAAGCTGAGAGAAGTATGAAAAGCGGAGGGCTAAAATGAAAACAACAATGAGAAAAGTAAAGGGAGTGCATGAAGGAGTGTGGCAAGCAAAATCTCTGTGTTCCCAAATATGCTCTGTCAATACATTAACGACGAAGAGGATAAGTAAGTAAAGATAGGTGATTAAAAGAGCAAAAAAAGTAATCCTTGTGGTGGAAGTGGAAGATGCTGGTGTTGTTAATGAATATTTCATGCCTGTTTTCACGAAAGATGGAGCAATGTATCTATTGTAGTTAAGGAGGAGAAATATCAACATTTTGATGGGATAAATATAAAGTGAGAAGCAATTAGAGGCCAATTAGTCTTAACTAATCTAAGTGGGCACAGAATTGGAACCGATTCTGAGAGACAGGGTAAACTGTTATTTACTAAAGCACAGATTGATCAAAGATAGTCAGCATGGATTGGCTAAGGGAAGTTTGTGTCTGATTAACGTGATTGATGTTTTTGAGGAAGTAACAGTATGGATTAATTAGATTTAGATTTATTTATTTGTCACATGTACTAAGTATAGGAATACATAAGAACAGCAAAAAGTGTACAAAGTCACCATTCACTGGCACCCACTTGGTCTACATAGATTTAAGGAAGGTTTTTGACAAGATTCCACAGGGCAGACATGGGATCTGATGAAATCTAGCAGGCTGGTTACAAGTTTGGCACAGTGATAGGAAATAAACGGTAATTGTTGACTCGAAGGCTGATTCAAGTTCTGCCAGAATCAGTTCTCGGTCCCTTGCTTTTTTGCGGTGTGCATTGAGAATTTGGATTTAAATGTAGGATGCATGATTAAGAAGTTTTCAGATGATACAAAGTTTCACCACATGGTTTATACTGAGGATGACAACTGCAGGCTGAAGGAAGGTGCCAATGGACTGATCAGGTGGGCAGACAACTAGCAAATGGAATTCAACATGGACAAGTATGAAGCATGCTTTCGTGAAGGTCAAACAATGCAAAGGAATAGACAATTAATTTTAAGAATATTGAGAGGGGTAGACAAAATGAGGAAATATGGATTGAATGTCCACTTATCCCTGAGGTAGCAGGACAGGTCAATAAAGTGACTAGAAAGATTTATGAATTCCTTTATTTGATCAACATAGGTACAGAATATAAGAGCACAGATGTTACATTGGAATTGCATATATCATGAGTTAGGCAATGACTAGCATAGCGTGTGCAGAAAGGATGTCATTGCAATAAAAAGCCTACAAAGGATATTTGTGGAAAGAGAAACAGAGTTAACATTTTCTTCACTACTCTGTTTTGAAGAGGAGTCATATCTGACTCAGAACTTTAACTCTGTTTTACTCACGATAGATTTTCTGCCAAGATTTTCTGTGTTTCTCCAACAATTTCAGCATCAACGGTATTTTGTTTTCATTATGAAGTAGGTTTACAAGGATGTTGCCAGGACTGGGAAAAATGCAACTCCAAGGAAAGATTTCATAGACTGGGCTTGTTCTCCTTGAATAGTTGAGGCTGAAGGAATATTCGATTGAGATGTATGAATTTCTGAGGGGACTGCATTGAATGGATGGGACAGGCCTATCTACCTGAGCAGATAGGAATAGATTTAAATTGATTGATATAAATATTAGAGAGGAGATGAGGAAAATCCTTTCCACTCAGACAGCAGTATGGGTCATGAGCTCACTGCCTGAAAGGATAATCGAGGCAGAAACCATCAACACAATTATTAAGTACCTGGGTATGCAATTTAAGCAGGGTTAAACTGTGTGGATTATGTTTCAGTCAGAGCAAACAGAATGGGCCAAGTGGCCGCTTCTCTGTCATAACTTTCAGTGATTCTATGAAATTTGAAGATAATCAAAAAATCTTATCCATAGATGTTGCAGTCATTTTGGTAAAAGTTAATTCTCTTCTGCTTTGCTGGTAACCTCATTCAATCTTGATGAAAGCAAGGATGGCTACCTTGTACCTTGTCACACAATCCCTAAAATGTTCCAGTGAAGGAAATTTATAAGTACTGGGAAATTAGTCTGAAGTCATGCCATAGTGCCATGTTTTCCTCTCTAATTTCAATGCACCCTGTGAGGACATTCAGAATGACTGTTAAAGATTCTCCCATCTTTACCTCCAGCAAGGTAAACCTACTCAGTCAAATTTAATGTCAGCTTAAACCCTTAACTAAGAGCAATTTCAGATCTTTACAGGAACTTAGTAAGTTTTCCCAACTGTAGGCATGGTTGTATATTAAAAAGTCTCTCCCCAGGGAAGACAATATCTACAGTTATATTGTAACAGAAACAACTTCTGTTTTAAGTTTACCAATATCAGAACAATCATAACTTAAGAATTCTTTGATTTTGTTATATATATGTAGTATTTAAGTATGAGACTAAAGCTCTTTTATACATGCTTATGAGTACTTATTGTAAAAATCAATTATAAATTATATTGTAGGAATGAATTTAGTGCCATAGAATGTTATAACACAACTTTTCGAATTTAAATTTATACACAATGTTCAAATCCAAAAAAATGATATTCAATGAATAGATTTAAAGAAACCTATATTCATAATCTCGTATAATTTCATTAGATTCTTTGTCTCAACTTTTAAAGGCAATTTTAGTGTTAAACTCAGCCCAGTTGTATCCGAAGCAGGCTGCCTCTTCTGTTTGTCTTTTAATATATGCGTTAATTTCTACTTTGTTTTGAGGCAGGAAGAGAGAGGTTGTCTTTGTTAATTACGTGCCCCCAAAAGCAAGTCAAATTATTTTGCTTATATTTTCTCTTTCATGCGTCCTTCTGGTAAAATAGTTCTAATTAAAATTCGGTCACAGGTATTTGGCTACCCTCAAAGGTCCCTCAAAATACCATGTTTTTCTGTATACTGTTTCTTTTACTAATTTTTTTGGCACTTGTTAAAATGTTCTTGACTTAATCATTGAATTCCTACAGTGTGGAAGCAGGTCATTCAGCCCATAGAATGCATACCTACCCTCCAAAAATCAGCCCACCCTATCACTGTGACCCTGCAGATCCAATGTTTAACCCACCTAGTCTGGACATCCCTGGACACAATGGGCAATTTAGCATGGCCAATCCACCTAAATGCACATTGTTGGATACAGAGCATAATATTTAATTTCAAATTAATTAGTTAACACCTTCAACAAAAAGGTAAGAGAAATTGCTGGAAAAAGTGCTCAGCAGGTCTGGCAGCATCAATGGACAGAAAATGGAGTTATTGTTTCAGGTCCAGTGACCCTTCTTCAGAACTGATTTTAGCTGGGAAAAGGTTGGTATACATGCAAAAGATGGGGTGGTCGGAGGGTGACAGAGTAAACAATAGATGGAGATGAAGCCCAGAGAAAGAGAAAAACAATTGGGCAGACAAATTAACAATATTTTTTCATAATTTGGTTAACTCCTTTACAATAGTAACTTAGAGATTATAGATTATAGATGTCCATAATCCTGAGTCTGCTATCAGTTTCAGTGATGTACATTGCAAAATCTGGACCATTGTTCCAAACTAAAATTATTACTCAATGAAAAGACTAAATGAATTGCAGCAAGCACAGGTTCGTAATGGTTAAATTATGTTTGACTTAATTGATCAAGTTCTTTGATAACATAACATATGATGGGCGGGGGCAGGCTATTTGAATGAATTTTGGTCTATAGACTTTGAAAAAGTGTTTGATAAAGCAAGATATGACAAACTTGCAAGCAAAATTGAACTCCATGAGAAGGTCAGATTAGTGAAGACACTTGTAAAATGGAAAAAGTAACTGACTGGAGAGAAGTGTGAAGTGATGCATTATGGGCGAAAGATTAAAGATAAGAACAGGTAGAATTGGCTTAATGCACATACAAACTGTTCTTATCTCAGCTGATGTTGTTAATGGACAAGTCATATCCCATTGTGAAACCTGGCTTGATAGATAGATCATATTTTTATTTCGGTTTTAACGAGATAGTCTCTCATTGCACACAATGGAGGAGATTTTGTTTTAATAATAAAACAAAAGCTTATTCATCAAAAAAATTACAATAACATTTTATAATTCAAACTATTTTTGTATAATATTCCTTTAGAAATGTTGAAATGCAGGGTAGAAACTATCTAATAATCAGAAAAGCTCTTTTATAAATCTGAAAAGCATCCCTTACACCAGGGAAAAATCTCTTCTTTTAAAACCTTGGCAGGTTTAAATTAACTGCGATTTTTCCTCCCAGTCAGGAAAATCTAATAGCCTTTTCCTGAGGCATTTATGCACCCAATTTTAAATATTTTCAGCTTCAAGTAACCTCTTCAGGGTTTGATCCAAACACTTCTAGTCTACATCTTTCACTAAACTTCTTATTCTGAGGTAATCTCTTTGCACTATCTTCTCCTTGTCTCAGGAGTTCTGCTTCATACATCTATTTTTCATCCAAGAACTTGTGCAGAACTGCACAGAACTGGAAATCAAAAACACCTTTTCCCTAAAATATGGGCATTTCCCTTAAGTTAACAAAAATCCAGATTGTTCTAAGAGAAACGTTGATGCATAATTGTTTACCTTACTTGTTTGTAAACTGCCTTAATATATGTAAAACAAACATTAGTTCTGAATGTAAGTTCTTTCAAGCTGTTTTTAAATGAAATCACCATGGCTACAAAATATCTAAAGTTAATCATTCAATTGTGCAAGCACACATAAAAATTCATACATCACTAATTTAAAACTCAAAATCCAAACTTAAAAGAAATGATATTTATATAAAATCTTTAAATGCCGCGGTAGAATTTGAGAATAATGTCAAAGCCAAGAGTATCATTTGCATTAGCATAGAATACAAAATCAAGCCCGTTATGCTAAATCTTTAAACAGTGGCTATGTTCCAGCTTGAGAATTGTGTTTAACTCTAGCCACTGTAGTTTAGGAATGGCCACACCTTATGAAGCATGCTGAGAAAATTTGATACAGTTGTTCCCAGAGAATACAAGACTTCAATTATGTGGTGAAGCCCTGGGATCGTATTTTATTATTTATTCTTCCACGGGATTTGGGTATCATTGGCCTAGACCAGCAGCTGCTGACCATTAATAATTTCCCTCGGACTGAATGACTACTGGATCACTTCAAGTTAATTAGATTACCATGGATTTAGAGTGCATGTAGGCTAGACCATGCAAGGACTGCAGTTTCCCTTCACTAAAAGGACATTAGTGAACCAGATCAGCTTTTACTATAATTGATTATAGTTGAAAGGTCACCATGCCCAATTTTCAATCCTGGAATTATGAATTTCAGTTCAGTTGGTGGGATGTTAATCTTTGATCACAGTGCATCAGCCTGAGCTTTTGATTTATTCGCACTGTAACATTATTAAAATGTCATCTATTTACCCCTTGCTCCAGAAGTGAAATGAATATTATTTAGTCTGTATATTGTTATGGTTGGCGATGAATTACCTAAAAGGGTTGTAGAGACAGACTGAATACTAACAGTTAAAAGGGAATTTGATAAATATTTGAAGGGAAAGAATAAATTAAAGGGGAAATCAAGAGAGTGGGATTCATTGGATTACTCTTGGTCCAAGCATAATGGCCTGAGTGACTTCCTTCTGAGCTGTGATATTCCAGCAAGATCTTGGTTAAAGGCCAAAGGTTCAGATGCTTCAATCAGTCAACCTCCTGTGTGCGACTTTATAAGTAATTAACCATAGCGAGAGATATGAAAGTCAATATATACAAAGCATTAACTGTGTGATATAGTATACATCGTAACAACTTTTGTTTACTTCCTACAGGCCAGGGTACAGAAATAGTATATGCGGGCGTTATCCAGGTAGAGATCTGAGGGAAATCCTCCAGCAAAAGTACATTCTTCTGATTTTTGAGATTGAAAAGCTTGAGCTATCAACCATAATCAGACATATATCATTGGAATATAAGAACTGGAGTGAACCATTTGGCCCATCAAGCCTCTTCTGACACTCAATTAGATGATGGCTGAACATCTACCTCAATACATTTCCTGCGCTGTCACTGTATCTTTTGATGTCACCAGTCTCCAGAAATCAATTGAATTCTGTCTTGAACCTGCTCAATTATTGAGCTCCAAAACCCTCTGAGGTAGAGAATTTCAAAGATCCACCACCCTCACTTTTTCTTTATTTGAGTTATAAATGTCCTACCTCTTACCATGTAGTTATGTTCCCCAATTTTAGACTCACCAGCCAGGGAAACAAACCATCTACATCCATCAGGCCATGCCCTATAAGAATTTTGTACATTTCGGTGAGGTCATGTGTCATTCAAAACTCTAGGCAATACAGAGCCAGTCTCCTCAATTGCCCATCATAAAACCATTTCCCAATCCAAGAGATTAATGAGGTGAACTTCCATTGTACTACTTCTATGGCAAATACATCCCCCATAGTTAAGGGGACCAAAATTGTATGCAATAATCCAAATGAGGTCTCCCAAAGTTCTATATAACTGCAGCTAGGCATCTTTACTCCTGTATGCAAAACCCCTTGAAACAAATGCCAACAAACTATTTACCTTCTAATTACTTTCTACACCTGCATGCTAACCTTTAGAAACTTACAAACAAGGGCACTCAGGTCTCTTTGGACACCCTGAACCTCCCAACTTCTAAAACTTTAAGACATATTTTTGCCTTCCTGTTGTATTTCTACTAAAGTGAATAATTTCACACTTGTTCATGTTAAGTTCCATCTGCTGTGTTCTAGCCCATTCACTTAACCTGCTGAAGTCCTCTCGAAGCCTCTTTGTAACCTCTCACAATTTCCATTCCTGCATTATTTGGTATCACCAGCAACTCCGAAAATATTACAACAGGCTCCCACATCCAAATCATTTATGTAGATTGTGTACAGCACTGCTCTTTGTTGCACTGAACTAATCATTACCTGCCATTCTTAGAACGATCCATTTGTTTCTACTGGTTATCTTCTGTCTCAATCCAAATCTCAATCCAGACAACCATAGCTCCCCCAATCCCATATCCTCAAATTGTATTTGGGATTGTCCTGAACTGAAATCTTCTCAAAAGCCTGCTGAAATCCCCAATACATCATATCCACTGGGTTCCCCTTTATCAGTGCTATCAGTTATGTTCTCAAAAAATTTTAACCAGTTTGTCAAACATGATTTCCTATCTATAAATCCGTATTGACTTTTCCCAATTTTGCTATTCGTTTCTTAATGTCGAGTTATCACATCCTTTATAGTAGGTTTAATGTTTCCATACCACTAATATCAAACTAAAATACCTGTCGCTCTCAATTCCCCCTTTTCCTCCATCATAACTAATGGGGTTACTTTTGCTAATTACCCGTCTGCTGGATCCTTTCCAGAATCTTTAAGATGTTGAAGGATTTCCGTCAATACATCCATTATTTCTCCTTCAGCACTCTGGAATGAAACTCACTTGGTCCAGTCGTTTATGAACCTTCAGCCCAGTTAACGTCTAAGGACTATCTCTTCACTATTACTAATTTCTTTTTTTCTCAGTTTCACAAGGCTCTTGATTGTTGCAGATTTCAGGGAGATTTTCTTCAGTTGGTTATTTTTCCAGCTTACATGGTCACCTGGATCACATCCACAGCTTCCCACGCACAATAAGACTTACAATCCATGCAACTGAGCCATTCTGCCATGTCTTAAAGTTAATGTAAATGACGTAAAGTTATTTTATATTGGTTTACTTATGCTAACTTTATTTTATTTGATTGTAACTCAATAAAACTTATAACTGATGACAAATCTGATCAAAGCTGGCAAATTGACAAACACCCAATATACTTTACTGTTACAATAAATCCTATTTAAAGGACATTTCTCCTCTCATACACCGAATTCTCTGTGAACCTGATTTACTACCCACTCGATCTATGTACACTCAGGTGAAATGTCCCGACTTTGTGTTCATTACTGCATGAGTGGTAATACCCGATATAAACATGTTAGCTCAGTTCACCCTTCAAAATAACACAGTTCTCATCTTCTGCCACCTGCATCAGTGATATTTCTTGTTCTATTCATTCACAGAATGTGGGCATTGCTGGTCAAGTTAACATTTATTGCCCATATATGCCTGTACTGCATATATGCCAGTAAGAAGCAACCACATTGCTGTGGGTCTGGAACCACGTGTTGGCCAGACTGGGTAAGGACAGCAGTTTCCTTCCCTAAAGAACATAGTGAATCAGATTTTTTTTGTTCTAACAATCAACAATGGGTCTCATGATCATCATTATACCCTTAATTCCAGATTTTTATTGAATTCAAAATCTACCGTCTGCCATAACAGGATTTGAACCCAGGTCCCCAGGATATTAATAATTACTGTTGGATTAATAGTCTCTGGATTAATAGTCTAATGGTAGTACCACTCAGCCATCACTTCTATGGATGTTGTGACATTTAAGCTTTACCTGATTTCTTTTTCTTTAGTGTTCTCTGCGTGCCCCTGCTGTAGGAAGTCAGGAGTAAAGATACAGACACTGTAGGTTCATGTCGAGACAGACATCCTGACTTCCCCTTTACAAAGTCCATCACATATCTCTAGGAAAATAAGCATCTCACTTTCTCAACAAGAATACAATTCAACCAAAGCTGGTAGCAGAGCACATGATTAGGAGGTGAATTATTAAGTATTAAGAGGAGGCAGGAACACTTTTTCTTCACATCTTGCCTGCTATTGTTCTTATACTATCTTTGGACAGTCTCCATGGATGTTGTTACATGTTTTATGCATTAAAACAAAATATTCAGATTCAAAGACCATAGTTTGAGCCTAAACCTAAATGCGATGCTTGAATCTATGATAATTGCATAAGACCATGAAGCAGGGATTTTTCTCATATAATTTATGCAGTTGTCAATATTGCATCCTCCATCTTTGAATACTTAACTATGTTAATTTTATTGATTAATTGTATAACTGCTTTTGATGGATCATGTTTCCATGTTCTCATGGCTGACTTTGACACTTTAAGGGAGAAGTTGAGAGCATCAGGTAGGGAAACGACAAGGAGCTTGAGCAACTTGAAATGTTCCTGGTGCTGAGCACTTCACTCTACACAGAATGGTACAATTGGTAAGGCATCTGTACATCTGTTAAGGTTTGAGTGTGTTTCCGCTGTTTCCAGTCTCTGCAAGGAAGGGTACCCATATCCCTTTGCAAATACAGGACTCATGCTTGGCCTATGGAGTCAGCTAGAATACAATAGGCTACATTAACAGCGAACTACTCCGGACTGCAAGAAGAAGCACGAGGCGGAGGATCATGGCAGTTCTTAGACTTATTGCATTTGAGAGATCCTACAGCACGGGGGGGGGAAAGAGAGAGGATATGGCAAGCTAGGTTTTCGAGGGTGGGCATGATGAGGTGGGGGAGGGTTGTCCATGATGCGTGCCCATGCTTCCATCCTGCTCTTTTCCTCTCAGGTCACAAAAAAAATCTACCCACTCCCACCCAGTTGTCCACACCAGCTATGGTATGGGCAGCGTGTTACTTGCTAACAAGCCTAACAGATATTTAATTACTTGTTTATAAATAATGGACTGGCTTCCAATTTTGGCGCTTCTCCTCTTGGTCATTTTACAGACGTGAACCAGCAGTTCTTCAGAAAGTGCCATTCACCCTATCTACATTATATACTCCTCCCACCACCAAACACTGCCATGCCCTGCCACTCCCACCTGCCCCAGTGCTGAAAGTACACCTTTCTGGCACTCAATAGAACTGTGGGAGTTAAATAGTAGGACGAAGCAAATTTTGTCCTAAAGGAACACCTCCACTAAAACAGACTCCAAAAGGTTCTTTTCGGTTAGTTAATTGTTTAATATATTTGAATTTGTTCATTTTGATTAATTCATGAGATGGGAGTGTCGTAGGTAGGCCAACATTTGTTGCCCATCCCTAATTGGCCAGGAGTAGATGGTTATGAGCTGCCATCTTGAAAACCACAGTGCCGACGGTGCTGTTAGCAAGGGAGTTCCAGGGTTTTGGCCCAGCAATACTGAAGGAATTGGAATATCGTTCCCAGTCAGGATGGTGAGTGGTCTGGAGGGGAACTTGTAGGTGGTGGTCTTTCCATGGATCTGTTACTTCCAGGTTGCAGAACATGACAGTTTTGAAGGTGCTGTGAGAGGAGCCTTGATGAGTTATTTGAGTGCATGTTGTAGATGGTATACACTGCTGCTACAATGCATCAATGCTGGAGGGAGTATATGTTGAAGGGTTTCAATCAAGTGGACAGCTTTGTACAGGATGGTGTTGCTTTCAGAGTTGCATTTATCCAGGCAAGTGGAGAGTATTCCATCAGACTCTTGAAATGAGCCTTGTAGATGGTAGAGACGCTTTGGTGAGATACATGTTGCTGATTTTCTAACCTCCCACCTGCTCTTATGGTTAGTTCAGTTCAGATTTCGGTCAACAGTAAAGCACAGCATGTTAGTAGTGAGCTTACAGCAATTGTAATGTCATTGAACATCAAGAGAAGATGTTTTGCATGAATGTTACTTGCTACAAGTTAGACAAAGCCTGGATATTGTCCAGGTCCCCTGCATAGGATGTGGGCTGCTTTGGTATCTGAGGATATGAAAATTTTGTTGAACACTGTCATAAGCAAACATCCCTGCTTGTGAGCTCATGAAGGTGGGAAGGTCATTGCTGAAGCAGCTGCAGATGAATGGACCTATACATAGGAACTCCTCAAGTGATGTTCTGAAACTGAGATGGTTGATCTTCAGCAGCCATAACCATTCCCTTATGTGCTAAGTAGCCTTCAACCAGCAAAGAATAATGCCCATGATTCCTATTGACGCTAGTTTTGCTAGGGCTGCTAATGCCACACTCAGTCAGTTGTGGCCTTGATGTCAAAAGTAGTCAGTCTCACGTTACCTCTAGGATTCAGCTTTTTCCACCATGTTTAGACCAAGGCTGTAATGAGGTCAGGAGCTAAGTGGCCCTGGTGGACTCTAAATTGAGCATCAGTGAGTAGGTTGTTGCTGTTGTTGCCATCTGCTCATCACCAGCTTTAGTAAAGGATCATACCTACTCTTTCAACCAGATTAAAAGGATTTCAAAGGACAAGCTAAAAGGATGTGGGTATCATTGCTCCCACAAAGACTCACATTGGTGGAGTCAAGCAAAAGTACGTTCATCTACTGACCTCTAGCTGCTGACTCTAATGCTTTGCCAACAGGAAGTTTATCTGCAAATCCTCCTTTTTCCCCTCAAGACTGGAGCTCCTCAGTTTCCTGAAATTTGATACATTTGTTAGTTTAGACTTTAGTTTAACTCTTGTGAGTGTTGTTTCCATGAACACCAAAGGACTATGGAATTTGAAACTCAAGTCTCTAATGAACTGAGAATACTGTTGTGAATTCTGTGTCCAGCTGCAAGTTCCAATTCCAACAGGCAGTGCCAACTTACAGAACAATTTCTGCCGTGTAGAAGTTAACATGTCAACATTTAACTTTTTAATTATGACATATTAATCAATGGAAAGTACACGGGATTTCCACTGTTCCTACAAAAAGACAGGAACTAACATAATATAGTTCATAGTAACTTAATTTTATAGATTATTTAATACATTAAATTAAACTCACAAGAAAACTGAAACACTATTTAGAAATAAAAATGAAATTAGTTCACAAGGATTTAAGATAGCATTTTCACAACAGACCTGTCACAGAATCTGATAAAGAGTAGGCATTTTGAATGAACCAGCCAGCTGTTCTTTGCTGGACTTTCAAGACGTTGGGTAGCACGTGGACACCACAAATTTAGTTAATTTAAGGAGATTTTTTAGGCATTGATAAAGCTAGTGCTATGATAATGACAACTATTTCACACTGAATGCCGTAATTAGGCCTGATTTGATGCAACAAGTCATGGCCATTACTGCTAAAGAATAATAGCATCCTTGCGGTGAGCTGAATGCAGTATATATTTAGTCAGATATTGTTGTAGCCTTTAATAAATCAATCTCCTTATTTCTCATAATCTTTCTGGTTTGGGATATTGTTTAGCGTGTAACATGACTTAGGTAATTGAGTCAAATGCTTTGAGATACCTAAATGACTGGTATTTCAGCACTGCTTCTTTCAAACGAGATCACCTCATTTTTGTGGTTGTTATTCTAATTGTAACACTCAGGAAAATTCACCCACCCATCCCTCTTGCAATTTGTGCAGAACAAGTTTTAATTCTGTGATATTGCAAAGTATAAGCTCATGATAGTTTTCCTGGGAGTTTTCAGGTTTTTTAGCTACATCTTGGTCAGGTTCTGAATGATCGTATAATTCAGAACTGATAATAGCAACCTCAACAACAGCTCTTCATTCACCAACATTTCCATGCCTTTTACCTTTCCTCTATCACTGACCACCTCATACCCTTCTTTCTGCCAACACAAAATTAAACCTATATATAAAGTGACAATATGCATACCAATTAAGTTTTAACAGAATAGAGTAGTAATTTATTGTCACTTGTATTTTTACAAAATGATACAGTAAAAAGTATTTAAGTCATGATATTCTGGCACCATTTTAATAACAGAAATTATATATATAATCCAATGCTGAAGCTGCTGAAAGGAATCCTGGGCCGGACCCACCACCTTGCCAAAGCAGCCCTAATGTATATAAAATATTAAAAATTATTTTTGTGCATTCTCAGTGGCTGTCTTGTGTGCCTTTGATTCTCCAGATCCTCCTACAAGATGCTTCCTCAGTGCCAGTAACATATGAGTGTTGAAAGACTTCTGAGGCAACTAAAGAGACTGCAGCAGGCAGTCTGAATGGATGAATTTGAGCAATTCTGAGACAGTAGGACCTGACCTCAGACTGAGCATCTTCACCTGAGCTGCAGCAATCTGAGCTGGCTGGCACATAGGCTACAGCAAAACCACTTGTGGTGGCAAGGATAGGATCAGCCAGGATGTTATCCTGAGAATGGTGAAGCTACGGTTTTTCCCCCAGAGTACTGCTGCAGCCATTCTACTGATCTGTGGAAATTAGATTTGGGTAGGACACTGAAAACCCCTTTGGAAAAAGGTATCCAGAGACAACGTTGAGTCAGACTAACCAAGGGAGCACACAGATCTTCAGAATAAATTGTTTGTATTCTGATGGACATAAGCTATTAAATATTACATCATGATGGGCTTCACAGGAATTCTGATGGAGGTGATAACATTCCATTTGGAAAGGATGAGCTCTATGCTTTGCCAAATTGGTACTAAATTCTTCCATACTCTTTAACATTATTTATGGCAGGTTTTCCAGTGCATCAGACATTTGATCATAAAAATGCTTTACATTTCTCCACAGGCTTGGCCCTTCAAAATCCTCATCTACCAGCACTGCAGCAGAAGTATGCTGTGACTGGGCTCTCCAACAAGCTATTAGCTCTACTAACCTTCACGAACACAACCAAACCACCCCCACCTCACTCCTGCACTATGCTTCCTGTGCATTTTTACCCATGTTTCATTACATTTAGATCCCTCCTTTATCTTAGTTTCTAGAATACACACAGTGCGACTCTCTGAGTTGATGGCTGCAAGTATAAGATCAAGTGACTGTCCCTTCATTGTCACTGTTTCCTGTTCTTCTATGGGTTGGAAAAGTCCTGGCACCTGGAGGTGGTGAAGAGGGAGGCTAAAATATGAAGTGCATGTTTACTCTGTCTATAGTTAATGAATCAGACAAAATTATAAAAAAAAGTACTGCATTTGAGTGAACATTTCAAATGCAGCACTTTTTATTTCCTAATAAGACCCTTCACCTTAAATCTATGATCGCTAGTTTTGTACACACTCCCCCACCACCACCACCACTGCTCCCCTCACCCCCCACCTCCCACCCCCCTGCCCCCCGCCCCACCAAAGGAAAAAGACTTTGGCTTTTCACCTTAAGCATGCCCCTCATGATTTTATAAACCTCTATAAGGTCATCCCTCAGCCTCCAAAGCTGCAGGGAGATAAGCCCCAGTCTATTCAGCCTCTCCCTATTGCTCAAACCCTCCAGTCCCGGCAAACTTCCTGTAAATCTTTTCTGAACCCTTTCAAGTTTAACAAAATCCTTTGCCACCTCTTCAAAAAAATCTCTATAAGGTTTGTCAGGCATGACCTACTGCTCATGAATCCATGCTGACTCTCCCTGATTAACCAAAATTTTGAGGTGATCCTTGATCCTTATCCTTGATTATAGACTCCAACCATTTCCCCACCACAAATGTGGGCTGTAATTCCCTAGTTTCCCTCTGTTACATGTGGAGTAACATGAAGGATATTCTATGAGCAAATTTCCAAACCATAGATACAACTTCTAAATCTAAGGAACTCTGAAAGGCTATGGTGAGGGCATCAGCAACGTGCTCCACTATCTCCTATAAAACTCGAGCTTGGAAACCATCAGGTCCTGAGGAATTTTCACTCTTCCGTTCCATTAATTTCCCCATAATTGATGATTTATTTAAATGAATTCTATTCAGACCCTATCCCAGATCCCTTCTTAAGGCAAGCTATCTTCCTTTTCTGCTGTGAATACTGAAACAAATTAATTGTTCAGCGTGTCTGTCATTTCCCCATGATCATTGACAATAACCTTGCTCTCAGCCTTCAGTGGACCAATTAACCAGCTGCTTTCCCTTTCTAGAACTATAAAATCTCTTCTTGTTGTCTTTTATGTCCCTTGCAAGTTTCCTTTCATAGTCCTTTTTAGTTGTTCTTATAAGCCATTGTGTAGCCCTATTTTAGTCTTTATATTTGCCCTATTCTGTACTATTCTTTGCACTTTCATAAGCCCTTTCTTTTAATTTTATCCTGTCCCTTATCCCTTTCGATGTCCATGGCTGTTTTTTTTTGGGTGAGATGGAACTTTTCCTTCTCGTGGGTACAAACTGTTTCTGAATAGCATTAAATAATTCTTTGAACATCCTTCACAGTTCCTCAATTGTTTTACCTATATCTGACATCCATCTTCAGTTGTTATCCAATTTATCCTACTTAATGTTTTGTTTTAATAGCAGTAAAGAACTTCCGCTCAAATACTCACATTTCTTCAGTCTTCAAGCATCTAAAAACATAATACTTACAGCAATCATTATACAAGGCTGTTTTCATTTACAGGGCGTAATTGTTATAATTTAAGAAATGTTAAAATGTTAAAAACATTGAACATAACACTGGCATAATGATATCTATCATTGAATTTTTCCATTTTTATGAATTTAAAATGGAGCTCCAGATCAACTGAAAAACAAAAAAAAAACAGAAATTGCTGGAAAAGCTCAGCAGGTCTGACAGCATCTGTGAAGTGAAATCAGAGGTAACCTTTTGGGTCAAGTGACCCTTCCAGATCAACTCCTTTGTTTTTTGCCTCGAGCCAAGTTTTAAACTGTAAACAGAATTGTGCCTGATTATCACTCTATCTCCAAATTCCCTTTCATTTCTGATGTCCTTGAACATGTCGTCACCTCCCAGCATCGTGCTCTTCTACAACTTTGTGCAAATGTTTCGAGCATGGTTTACACTCATTACGTTGCAACTGAAAAATTCAAACCAATGTCCAAGGTAGAACTGAAATACCTTATCCTTCTTTGTCCTCCTTGACATCTCCACTAAGCTTGACATATTTTATTATGCTGTACTCTTGCCCATTCTCCAAGTCAACATAACATTTGCTCTATGTGGTTCCATTCATACCTACGTGGACGTAGCCTCAACGTTATAACATTGGCAACTGCACTCTTTCAAACTCTGACAAATGCTCAGTCCAATTCACATCATTACAGAAGCTTGTTACTATTCACTGATCAAATTTGAAATCCGCCTTGTCTTCAAATATCTCCTGCATCTTTAAGTCCATTCTCCCCTGAACCCCTTCCCTTTGACCATTTTTGCTGGTTGCCTTGGCTTTACTACGCATGACAGCTTCCTCACTAAATGTCTCTCCCTAGTTCCTGCGGTGTTCTCCCTTAAAAACCACATCAGAATCCAATCTAACCAATATCCTGTGACTCAGCATCTACTTTCTTTACTATTACAAAGTAATGCCTTCTATATTAAAAGCATCACATAAACGTAAGTTGTTCTTGTTAGTTAGAGAATACCAGCCAGCTCATGGGGAGATGACTCGTCCTGATTTATCTTATTGCCTATAAACAAAATCCAGTTTGTTTTCTGAAAATAAAATGTGAAGGAGCTTGCCACTGCAAGGAATTTGTTGGCTGTGATTGTTCTAAATGCTGAGGGCATTTCATGTCAGATAGGTATTCAGAAGCGCTTTAATCAAGTTCTAAACACCATTAAACATTGTGTCAGATGCCCTATAATTAAAAATAGAATTAACTGACTATTGAGAAAGAATTGGTAATAAAAACAACTATGGTGGTAACCCTTGGGGTATCAGACAACATTTGTGCAGAGTTAAAATTTCAGGTTAATGTTCTTTTTTAGGAATTAATGGTGATTTTGAAGGAAGTTACTAGAATGATATAAGGACAGTAGTAAGACAATGATAGCCCCCAGACATTGGGATTAGTGTAATGGCTGCAATTATCTTGCCTTGTCCTCCACTGGCTTTGACTTCAGAGGAAATGAAGATGTATCAGGTAACAATCTGAAATGATTTGCTCACTTAGTAGAATTGTATGTCGGTGTGACAAAACGAGTCAGAACACTATGAATGCAGAAACATGTATCTAGAGTAAAAAACCAAATCATTGAAGGAAAATGTACTGACTTCGCAAAGGTATTCCAGTGCCTGGAGGCACACTCCTTGTTTAGTCTCTTCTTGGCATGGTACTCTATGACAAACAGAGAAGCATTGAAGATACGGCTATAAGGTGATATAAATTAACTTTTGTTGCTGCAAAGTCTCCAGAAGTATTTCAGGGTGTTTTGAAAGTGCCATGCCTTCAGCAGGGAAATTGGCTGCATTAAGTGAAAACTATGATTGATTTGTGGGCCCACTCCATATATTTGAGCACAAAAACCAAGGTTGACACTCCTGTGCCATACTGAGGGAACGCTGCACTGTTGGAAGTGTCATCTTATGAAGGAGACATTAAACCAAGGCCCTGAATCTCTGGGAGGAGGCCAACACCCTCAACTGGATGATGGAGCCCCAGTGGTAACCTTTTCATTGGCCTCCGCTAGTGAAATTCAGCAAAGATTGACATGGGTTTATGAAAAAATTGTGGCCTTAATCGCTCTATCCTTCCATCCTATTACAGACTCTTCCTTTCATCGTATCCTCCATTCACAATTTCCCTGCTTCAGTATTTGTTTTAGTTGCGACTCCTGTTATATCTGTACACATTTTGAAATGTCATCATCCTGAAACATGAATTCTGTTTCTCTTTCCTTAATGCTGCCATACTTGTTAAGCACTTCCATCATTTTCTGTTTTGTTTTAATTTTATGATTTTCAGCACCTACAGTACTTTGTGTTAGATTTTTCATTAAACAGGTGTCATTGTGCAAGTTTATTTGTTCAGCAGATCACAGCGGCTTTAAAGTATATTCATGTATCAAATTTCTGGGTCTTTATACATGCTAATTTTTATATTCTGCACCTTTGTTTCAGGAAAATCAATGCCCTTGCAGCAGTTTTGCAGGCAATGACTTAGGTATCTTATTCAAAAAATAAGTTTCACATTCCAAAATAGTTATTTGAAGCTAGAATGCCAAATAAGAAAGTAAAACAAAGCCTTTCTCATTTGCTTTTCAACGAAGTTGAAATCAAAGTTAAAAGTAAGTTTAATGAGAGAAAAATAGGAGGAAAGATTCACATTACTTCCTAAAGGGTTGAGATTGAGAGGCCAGAAAATTCTTTTTAAGCATACGGTATAAAAGTATTAAATATGCATTCACCCACTTCAGGTATGTGATCTAATAATGCTCAAGGAGAGAAAGAAAACACATTCACAGTTCAATTCAGAAATATTAGCATACTTGTTTCTAATATTTTTCAATATTAAATCAGTCCTGCACATATATTCATATGGAATCCGCTCAGGTGTGAAAACAGACCATTCAGTCCATCAAAGATAATAGGAACTGCAGATGCTGGAGAATCAGAGATAACAAGGTGTAGAGCTGAATGAACACAGCAGGCCAAGCAGCATCATAGGAGCAGGAAGGCTGACGTTTCGGGCCTAGACCCATGAAGGATCTAGGCCCAAAACGTCAAGCTTTCCTGCTCCTATGATG
>JAHRHZ010000014.1:27761818-27773824 GCA_024137785.1 Ginglymostoma cirratum
GGAGAGAGGGGGAGGCGGATAGAGGATGGATAGAGGAGAGGATAGGTGGAGAGGAGGCAGACAAGTCGAAGAGGCGGGGATGGAGCCTGTCCGTCCTCCCTGGACTGACCTATTTCCTCCCTACCCCCCTACCTACACTCACCTTTACTGGCAACCGCATCCCAAAACCAGCCCAGCTCATCTCCACCTCCCTAACCTGTTTGTCCTCTCACTCCAAGCCACACCCCCATCTCCTATCTACTAACATCATCCCACCCCCTTGACCTGTCCATCCTCCCTGGACTGACCTATCTCCTCCCTACCCCCCTACCTACACTCACCTTTACTGGCTCCATCCCCACCTCTTCGACTTGTCTGCCTCCTCTCCACCTATCCTCTCCTCTATCCATCCTCTATCCGCCTCCCCCTCTCTCCTTATTTATTTCAGAACCGTCTTCCCCTCCCCCATTTCTGATGAAGGGTTTAGGCCCGAAACGTCAAGTTTTCCTGCTCCTATGATGCTGCTTGACCTGCTGTGTTCATCCAGCCCCATGCTTGTTATCTCGGACCTTCAGTGAATCCCTGCTTAAAACTAGAGTAGGAGTATGATTACTTGATCCTATTGCAATGTCAATACGTCCCCAGTGAATAATACGCATGGTCTTGAAATAGTGCAGAAGCATATTTTCACTGAACATTTCAAAATCAGCTATTTTAATTATTATTGTTACTTAGATTAGGTGATTCAGAGAGAACAAAATGGGTATGCAATTGGGATTTCCAGTAGAAGAGTGGATTTTAAAAGGTCAGACATATAATTACAGTGATTTCTGAATACATTCTGCTAGTATTTTAATTGTTGCATTTATCATATCATAGAACCCCTACAGCATGGAAACAGGCCCTTTGGCCTAACAAGCCCACACTGACCCTCAGAGCATCCCACCCAGGCCTGTCCCCCTAATCTAGGAATCTCTGAACACTATGGGCAATTTAAGCATGGCAAATCTACCAACCTGCACATCTTTAGGCTGTGGGAGGAAACTAGAGCACCTGGAAGAAACCCACACAGACACAGGGAGAATATGCAAACTCCACACATCCCAAGGGGGGAATTGAACCCAGGTCCCTGGCACTGTGAGGAAGCAGGGCTAACCACTGAGCCACCAATGCCACCCTTGATTGATATTCAATCAAACTGTGGGCTCTAACCTTGGAAGAAGTCATTGTGACAAAGCCTTGTAATGTCACAAAACTCCTAAGTGAGACAAACTCTTCCATTTAGTGTGCAATTTTGGTCAGTGTGCTTGGTGTATGTGTTAGTATGTATTATGCATGCTCCTTAACAACCTGAATACTCCATTTGAGATTTTCCCGACGAAAGTTTTCATTTTCGGGGCTATCTTTTGATTTTTAGGTGCTTCTTTTTCACTCTGTATAACCTAATAAAAAAGATAGTCAATAGTCACAGATGTGGTTGACATTATCTTCTTTGCTTGTGTTAATTTTGTTTTTAGGGTCTCTTCAGAAGTATTTAGCATAATTACCAAAGATGTTAGAGCTTAAACCTTTAAACTTGAAATCCATAAATAAAATGCTTTTATTAATTTACTATAAATAAGTCTCCTTATGCCCAGAGAGACACACAAGTCCCTCTTCCCAAGCTCTCCCCTCCCCACCAGTCACTCAGCAACTGTGGACCAATCATTGTCTCCCAATCCCACCCCCACCTGAAACTCAAACCCAACATAGAATATCAAGCGGTACATTAAAAATCATCAGCTTTCCTTTACATCAAGAGGCACCTTTTTGTTAATACTTGATCATGCACAACTTAAGTAATGAGATAGCAAGGCATGATTTAATTTTTAAATCTGAAGTTCAGGATGAAGGTAATCAGATTTTAAATTACAGCCGAAAAGGAACATGAAGGAAGCAGATTTGTTGCTGACATGAATCTGGTTCTGGGTGAAGTCAGTAAATGCAATAATGCAATGTGATTATAGCCAAGTCCTTCATATACACCTCATTTGTGCTGATGTACGAAAAGTAGAAGACAAATCAAATCATGTATTCACTCAAGCCACAAGGGACAAAAAAATCAAAGCATCATAAGGTGGAATGATTCAGATACACACGCTGACCACTGAAGCCTGAGCCCAGCTCTCCTGGGCACGCACTGTGGGATTGCTCCAATCTGGAAATCTCTTTCATAGGTGGGAGCAACTGAAATTATTCCTTCAATCAAGGATTCTTTCTTTTGAGAATCAGTAAGGGAAGAGAGGGAATCTGTGATTGGAGGAGCATGAGAAAGACAGACTTCCTGATTGAAGGAGATGGAAATTGGAAAAAGAATGTGCACCAAGTTTTTTTTTTGAGTGAGATACGTGGCACCTGCTCTGTTATTGGTTCCATGACTTTTCTCATGCAATCTTCCATCCTTCCCTCATTAGTTTTACAACTGGGTTATTTTGTGCTTTTCAAAGAGAAACACGCAGCTGGGATGCAGGGTGTCAGACACTGCTAGGACTTTCTTACATTCATGCCACCAGCTCCATATTTAAAGCCCAGCTGCACAGTACTTCAATTGCTGTAATTCTGGAAATACTTCTCTCATTATGTTGCTCGATTATTATCATCAAGGATATGGCCTGAAGGAAAGGAAAACTCAGTCCCCACTTTGCAGAGAGGGAGCTGGAGGTATTGCTGGATGAGCTGGAGGAGAGGAAGGCAGCCCTTTATCCTATGGAGCATTGCAAGAGGCCATGCCACCAGGCAAAACCTGCCTGGACACACACTGCAATCTGTGCCAGTGCTCAGTCATGGGTGAGGCAGAGTACCAATCTGTGCAGGAAGATGGTCAATGATCTTCTACGCATCACATCGGCAAGTGTCGCCACCAACTTCCCTCTGCTGCCTCATACTCACAGGGCTAATAGTGACTCTAATTCTACCACTACTCGTGGACTACAACTCACACTTTTACATGCTTCATGTAAACTTAACACTTCTCACCCACCTCATCTCCCCAAATGCTAACCCTTCCTGCCCTCATTACTTTCTACTCACTCAATGGGGACTTCTCATCACCTGTCCTGCTCATGAATCAGCGCTAACTGCTTTTCCATCCATTTCCATCATGCTCCTTCCCTCTATTTGTGGCAAAGTTGAAAAATTGGCTGACCTCTCGGGACTGATGTCAGTATAGCACCCCTGTAATCCCTGGACTGTTTGAACTTGATCTCCAGGACTGTTTGTGGCCCAATTCCAGGACTGCAAGGGCAAAGATGCTTGGTCTTTGGTTGGACAAAGTTCCTAGCTTACTGTGGCCAACCCCCTTGACTGGAATGGAAACAACACTTTTAAATAATTACTTCACGTCAGTCTTCACGGTGGAAGATGCGAGTAATCTCCCAAAAAATTCAAGAGAGTCAGGGGCAGAGCTGAGTATGATGGCCATCATCAAGGAAAAGGTGCTAGTAAAACTGATTGGCCTGAAGGTGGATAAATCATCTGGACCAGATGGACTACACCCCAGAGTTCTAAAGGAGATAGCTGAAGAGATCGTACAAGTGTTATTGGTGATCTTTCAGGAGTTGCTTGAGTCAGGGAGGGTCCCAGAAGACTGGAAAATCGCTAACATGACACCCCTGTTTAAAAAGGGAGTTAGCCAAAAAATGGAAAATTACAGGCCGATGAGCCTAACCTCGGTCATGGGTAAGATTTTGGAGTCCATTGTGAAGGATGAGATTTCTGAATGCTTGGAACTGCATGGTAAAATAGGACAAAGTCAGCAAGGCTTCATCAAGGGGAGGTCATGCCTGACAAATGTGCTCGAATTCTTTGAGGAAGTAATGAGCAGGTTAGACCAAGGAGAGCCAATGGATGTTATCTACCTGGGCTTCAAGATGGCCTTTGACAAGGTGCCGCATAGGAGGCTGCTGACTAAGATAAGGGCCCATGGTGTTAGAGGCAAGGTACTAGCATGGATAGAAGATTGGCTGTCTGGCAGAAAGCAGAGAGTGGGGATAAAAGGGTCTTTCTCAGGATGGCAGCTGGTAACAAGTGGAGTTCCACAAGGGTCAGTGTTGGGACCACAACCTTTCACTTTATATATTAATGATCTAGATGAAGGAACTGAGGGCATTCTAGCTAAGTTTGCAGAAGGTACAAAGATAGGTGGAGGGACAGGTAGTATTGAGGAGGTGGGGAGGCTGCAGAAGGATTTGGACAGGTTAGGAGAGTGTGCAAAGAAGTGGCAGATGGAGTACAGTGTGGGAAAGTGTGAGGTCATGCACTTTGATAAGAAAAATAAAAGCATGGACTATTTTCTAAATGGGGAGAAAATTCAGACATCTGAAATGCAAAGAGCCTTGGGAGCTCTAGTCCAGGATTCTCTCAAGATAAACTTGCAGGTTGAGTTAGTAGTCAGGTAGGCAAATGCAATGTTGGCATTTATTTTGAGAGGGCTTGAATATAAAAGTAAGGATGTACTACTGAGGCTTTATAAGGTGCTGGTCAGGCCACATGTGGAGTATTGTGTGCAGCTTTGGGCCCTATATCTTAGGAGGGATGTACTGGCCCTGGAGTGAGTTCAGATCATGTTCATAAGAATGGTCCCAGGAATGGAAAGCTTAACATATGAGGAACATTTGAGGACTCTGGGACGATACTCATTGGGAGTTTAGAAGGATGAGGGGGAATCTAATTGAAACTTACAGAATACTGAATGGCCTTTACAGAGTGGATATTGGGAAGATGCTTCCATTGGTAGGATCGACTAGGACCTGAGGGCACAGCCTTTGAGTAAAAGGAAGACCTTTTAGAACGGAGATAAGGAGAAACTTCTTCAGCCAGAGAGTGGTGAATCTATGGAATTCACTGTCATAGAAGGCTGTGGAGGCCAGGTCATTGAGTACATTTAAGACTGAGATAGATATGTTGTTGATTTCAAGGGGATCAAGAGTTAGGGGGAGAAAGTGGGAGAAAGGGGTTGAGGAACTTATCAGCCGTGATTGAATGGTGGAGCAGACTTGATGGGCCGAATGGCTTAATTTCTGCTCCTATGTCTTATGGTCTTATGGATTGACTGATTATCATGGGATCCCCTGACATACCTTTGACTCCTTCACCCCACTAAAGACAGCACCTTTCAAACTTCACACATGGCCATTTGCTTGAAGCATTTGCGGTGTGTTTGCCATGTAAATTGCTGGAGCGGGCTGCGGTGTGACATTAATGTAACCTGGTCCTGCATGGCAAAGCGTGCAGCCCATTGACTGATCAATGCTCCCACCGTGACAAGCTGCCTGCCTCCATTGCTCCCACTAATTTCTCCAGCCAAAGAACAGGCCTCAGAAATCTATGTGTGATAGTGGCTGGAGAAACTGGAAATGAATGCATTGGTATGATAGTCAGGATACATGGACTCTCACTGAAGCTGTGCCAAGTACTGAAGGGCTGAAATTGTGGCTGAGTCTGTGAGAAGGCATGCTAATGTGGTGAGGATGGTGCTTTGACGATGCCAACTTGATTGGACGAAAGGTTGAGCAGGATGGTAGCCATGAAGCCAGCAAACTCGTAGTTATGAAGGATCAGTTGCATGATGGCTGAGACAGGTAATGGGTAAATACCAGGCACCAGGTACCTACTCTGTTTTATCTGTCAGGAATCTGTGCCATCCAGAACCAAAGAAGTTACACAGAGTCTGTGGACTTGCAACGTTAACTCTGTGTCTTTCTCAATAGATGCTGCCAGACCTGCTGAGTGTTTCCAGCACTTTGTTTTTCTTATTGCAGCTTATCCATAACTTCTTAAGGGAAATTAGTGATGGGTAACAAAAGCTTGCCTAAGCAGTATTGCTCACATTCCATAACAAAGCTAAAGTAAGGGTTTTTTAAATTCACTCATGGCCTAAGGGCATCTCTGGCTAGGCCGGCATTTATTGCCCATCCTTAATCTCCCAGAGGGAAGTTAAGAGTCAACCAGTTAGCTGTGGGTCTGGAGTCACATGTAGGCCAGGCCAGGTAATGATGACAGATTTCCATCCCTAAATGACATTAGTGAAACAGATGGTTTTATCCAACAATTGAAATTGATTTCCTGGTCGTCATTAGACCCTTAATTCCATAAATGTCACCATCTGCCATGGCGAGTTTTTTTTCTTGAACCTTCTTGAAAATCATTGAGGGTAGTGCATGTGAGCTAAGTTGGTGTCAGGAGTAATATGATTGAGTAAGTTTGACAAGACAACATGGTGGCAAGGGTGATGAACTTTGGCAGAATGTAGCTAAATGTTTAACTACAATCATCATTTTTGACTTGGTTTTGCCTTTAAAGCTCTTTCTACATTTAAAACATGAACATTGGACAATGTCCATGCTGCTCCTGCATCACCTTCAGAAATTCCTTCTTTGTGGTAGCAGGAGATTTCTTCCTCACATGCTAGAAAAGTGAATTTCTCTCTTCCCCACAATGAGCATCTAAAGAAAGACATCATTGAAGTCGGGCATACCATCTTGAATCCATTGTTCCACCTCTTTTCTTTCACTACCAACTCCAACCTTTTCCAAATTCCATCATTGGATTGGTCCTTTAAATACTCAAGATTGAGATTGTGTCATGCCCTCTGCTGCCCACTGAGCTCAAACATGGAAGTAAAAAGCTGGCTGTATCAAAAAGCCACTAAGCCTCTGAGCGTACATTTTTAGAATTTATTTCCCATCTCTAATTGCATGGAGAGCATTAAGATTGATTTAAGTATCAAGACACTAGAGCAACTTGTGAGCTTTCTTTTCTCTAAAGAGCACTAGTAAATAGTTGGATTTTTATAACACAACAACTGGATTCGTGTTCATTTGTTTCCTAGCACCGACACGCAGATGATCAACTTTATTAAGTTCAAACTAAGCACTTCAAGAAATTATGACCTCATCACCTCTGATTTGCTTACCAAAGGCTTTTTGTTTGATGTAATGGGTCCTCTGAATTGTTATGGCCCCAGACCTCATATGAGATTTCCCAAATTATTATGGCCCCAGATGAAATATCCCAAAGAGTCTCAAAGGTTTTCGAAAGCTTTTTTAACCAATGTGCATCTCTCCAAACTCATAAGATCAGACGACCATGTTTGTGAGCTTTTCTTGGGGGTAAATTGGCAATTCCCACACTACAACAATGACCACACTTCAAGTACATCCACAAAAGCATTTTTGAACTTGATATGACTGGAAAATGCGCTGTATAAATGTAAGTCTTTCTTTTCTTCCTTTCTCATGATTACATTGTTTGCTTCTTTCACAATTCAAACCAATGACAATGATTTTTGGATTCATTCCTGAGCTAATCGCATTGGTTAATAACAGGGCTGAAAGTTTTCTTGGGGTCTAGTATTTAAATATTTGAGTGCTTAATTAGCGTGGGTTGATACTTAGAACTGTAAGTACTCTAGTGATCTTTAATAATAGGTTTAAGTTTCTAATCCTGGTGAGGCTGTTTAGTGACTCACTGTTCTGTGCTTCATGTTCAGAATTTGAGATTTGAATGGTTGAGCTCACTGTAGATTATTTTCTCATGTTAGACAACAGCTGCAGTCCACGTACAATTTCCAAAATCCTAAAGTTAGTGCGGCTTCTGGTAGAAAACAACGTAATGATATTTTTAATATGAAGAGTGTTGTTGATATCATTGGCATTTTTCCTTTCCTAGTTGTCTTGAAACCAACAAATAAATCGATGTTCAGTTATTTTGTACAAAACAAGAGTAGGCCATTTGACTTCTTGAGCCTGCTCTGCTATTCAGTGGCCAGTCGACATTGCTTAAGCTTAGCAATAACATATTAATAAGAAGTATTTCTGGAAAATTGAGCTTCTTCAAGTGGCATTCCTTAAAATAGGATGCACTCTACAAAAAATAAGAGGATACCAGCTAGAAATAGAAGAATATATTGTAAGAGGTTTTATAAGCATGCAAAACAGGAGTAGAACATTGGTCTCTGAGAGGCAGAAGCTGGAGAAATTTATCATGAGGAATGAAGAAATCACAGGATGGTTATGAGAATCCCCACTCCTATAGTTC
The DNA here is from genome assembly GCA_024137785.1 of Ginglymostoma cirratum. Classification (NCBI taxonomy): domain Eukaryota; kingdom Metazoa; phylum Chordata; class Chondrichthyes; order Orectolobiformes; family Ginglymostomatidae; genus Ginglymostoma; species Ginglymostoma cirratum. Next base: position 27,769,874 of record JAHRHZ010000014.1, read on the forward strand.
TCATCCAGTCCTATGATGTATGAGATCCTACTGTTTTATCTGCAATTACTCCTTTCACCATTATCTGTCCTTAACTGATGCACTCTAGGACGACTTCGACCACAGACTTGAACATCCCACTGTCCCCAGGACTGCTTGGACTGTCCCTCGATGAGCCCCATGAACATTGAAACCCTAACCTGGGACCAATTTTTGAGGACAGTTCTAAATGACCGTAACTCAACTCCTTGACAAAAATCACCTTATTGGGATTGTACTGTAGACGCCCCAGTAATCAACAGGAAATTGAGAAACAAATTTGTAAGGAGGTCTCAGTTGTCTGTGAGATTAATTAGGTGGCTATGGTAGGGAATTTTAACTTTCCAAAGATACACTGAGACTTCCAAAATGTTAAGGGCTTGGATGGAGAGGAATTTGTTAAGTGTGTACAAGAAAATTTTCTGATTCAGTATGTGTAGTATGACCTATTCTTGGGAAAATAAGACAAGGCAGGTGACTGAGGTGTCAGTGGGGGAGCACTTTGGGGGCAGTGACCATAATTCTATTAGTTATAAAATAGTGATGGAAAAGGATAGACTGGATCTAAAAGTTACAGTTCTAAATCAGAGGAAGGCCAATTTTGAAGGTATTAGACAAGAACTTTCAAAAGTTAATTGGGGGTGGATGTTTGCAGGGAAAGTGCTGGCCGGAAAATGGGAAGCCTTCAGTATGTTCCTGTTAGTGTGAAGGGCAAGGCTGGTAGGTGAAGGGAGTGCTGGATGATTGGAGAAATTGAGATTTTGGTCAAGAATAAGAAGGAACCGCATGTCAGGTATAGTCAGTCGACTTCGAGTGAATGTTTAGAAGAGTATAAAGGCAGTAGGAGTATACTTAGAAGAGGAAATCAGGAGGGCAAAAAGGGAACATGAGATATCTTTGGCAAATTGGATTAAGAAAAATCCAAAAGGATCTTATAAATACGTTAAGGACAAAAACGTAACAAGGCAGAGATTGGGCCCCTTAAAGATCAGCAAGGTCACCTACATGTGGAGCCCCAGGAGATGGGGAGATGCTAAATGAGTATTTTGCATCAGTGTTAACTGTGGAGAAGGATATGAAAGATATAGGAGGTGGGGAAATAAATAGCGACATCTTGAAAAAATGTCCATGTTACAGAGGAGGAGGTGCTGGACGGCTTAAAACACACAAAAGTGGATAAATCACCAGGACCAGATCAGATGTACCCTAGAACTCTGTGGGAAGTTAGGGAAATGATTGCTGGGCCCCTTGCTGAGATATCTGTATCATTTATAGCCACAGGTGAGGTGCTGGAAGACTGGCGGTTGGCTAATGTGGTGCCACTATTGAAGAAAGATGGTAAGGAAATGCTAGGGAACCATAGACCAGTGTTCCTGACATTGGTGGTGGGCAAGTTATTGGAGGGAATCCTGAGGGACAGGGTTTGCATGTATTTGGAAAGGCAAGGATTGATTAGGGATAGTCAACGTGGCTTGTGCATGAGAAATCATGTCTCACCAACTTTAATGAGGTTTTTGAAGAAGTAACAAAGAGGATTGCTGAGTGCAGAGTGATAGAAGTGATCTATATGGACTTCAGTACGGTGTTCGACAAGGTTCCTCATGGTAGATTGGTTAGCAAGGTTAGATCACATGGAATACAGGGAGAACTAGCTATTTGGATTCAGAACTGGCTCAAAGGTAGAAGACAGAGTGTGATGGTGATGGATTGCTTTGAAGACTGGAGGCCTGTGACCAGCGGTTTGCCACAAGGATCGCCATAAGGTTTGCTGGGGCCACTGCTTTTTGTCATTTAATATATAAATGATTTGGATGTAAACATAGGAGTTATGGTTAGAAGGTTTACAGATGGCACCAAAATTGGAGGTGTAGTGGACAGTGAAAAGGTTACCTCAGAGTACAATGAGCTGTTGATTAGATGGGCCAATGGGCCAAGGAGTGGCAGGTGGAGTTTAATTTTGATAAATGTGAGGTGCTGCATTTTGGAAAGGCAAATCAGGGCAGGACTTATACACTTAATGGTAAGGTCCTGGGGAGTGTTGCTGAACAAAGAGATTGTGGGGTGCAGGTTCATAGTTCCTTGAAGGTGCAGTCGGAGGTAGATAGGATAGTGAGGAAGGCGCTTGGTATGCTCACCTTTATTGGTCAGTGCATTGAGTATGGGAATTGGCAAGTCATGTTGTGGCTGTATACGACATTGGTCAGGCCACTTTTAGAATACTGTGTGCAATTCTAGTCCCTCTGCTATAGCAAGGTTGTTGTGAAACTTGAAAGGGTTCAGAAAATATTTACAAGGATGTTGCCAGTGTTGGAGGGTTTGAGGTATAGGGAGAAAATGAATAGGCTGGGGCTATTTTCCCTGGAGCAGTGGAGGCTGAGGGGTGACCTTACAGAGGATTATGAAATCACGAGGGGCATGGATAGGGTAAATAGACAAGGTCTTTTCCCTGGGCTGGGGGAGGCCAAAACTAGAGGACATAGGTTTCAGTTGAGAGGGGAAAGATTTAACAGGGACTGAAGGGGCAACTTCTTCACACAGAAGGTGAATGAGGTGCCAGAGGAAGTGGTGGAGGCTGGTACAATTACAACATTTAAAAGACATCTGGACAGGTATATGAATAGGAAGGGTTTAGAGAGATATGGGCCAAATGCTGGCAAATGGGACTAAATTTATCTAGGATATCTGGTTGGCATGGACAAGTTAGACCTATTCATATATCCATCCAGATGTCTTTTAAATGTTGTAATTATACCTGCCTCCAACACTTCGTATGGCAGCTCATTCCGTACATGCATCCACCTCTGTATGAAAAAGTTACTCCTTACATCCCTTTTAAATCTTTTCCCCCTCACCTGAAACCTATGCCCTCCAGTTTTGGACTCCCCCACCCCAGGAAAAGACCTTGTCTATTTACCCGATATCTGGTCAGCATGGACAAGTTAGACCAAAGGTTCCATTTCTGTGTTGTACATCTCTGTGACTCAATGGCTCTGTGTCCACATAACCCTGACTGACCTACATGTAATCCTGAGACTGGGCATATGTGACCTGCAGGATTGACCATGGCCCAATCTCCGGGCTGCAATACCTAGACTCTGGGAGGACCAAGGCCCTGAATCACTGTGACCATTTTCATTGACTGAGATCAGACAATAGCCTCAACTGAGTGTAACAACAACTCCTGATTGATGATCGCCCTCCTTCACTTCATGAAGGGTTGGTCTCCCCCGACTTTGAGACATGGTTGTTAGCTGGAAATACATGCATTATGTATGTAATGTAAACTACTGCCAGATGCTGTAGGTAAGATGTTGATGTAGCCTAGTTCTGCACAGTAATATGCCCACTTCCTTTACTGTTCAGTACCTGAACGATGATATGTGCATGCTTTTCCCCTCTGTGCTCAATAGCAATGCAAGCCACAGATAGTGGTAGCCTGTAAGTTTCTGAAAATTTCCTGCACTGAAATCCACTGCAAGTCACAAGAGGCTGTCAGCTTTGAAGTCCGTGCATAGTAGGTTAGTGTTAAGAGGTGAGTGCAAGTTAAGAGGCACAAGATCTCCCTGTGGCTAAACTAACCTAGAAGATACATGGAAGATATAATGTCTGTGAGCTCCAAAATGAACCCCTGAAGGGATGAAGTCATGTACAAGTTGGTCCAAAAGTAGGCTTGATGATATGGTGAGACTGGTTGTTCCACTCACATGGAGTAAGGTTGGAAGAGGAGCGTGTCCTTGGAGCATATAGGTTGATGAATGCTGACACTGCAGTGAATGCAGGCCAAGAGAAGCAAGCGATAGCTGTGTCACCAGCTCCCTGCTCTGGATTCCATTTGAGAATTGGCACTAAGCATGGGGCTGGATGAACACAGCAGGTCAAGCAGCATCATAGGAGCAGGAAAACTTGACATTTCGGGCCTAGATCCTTCATCAG
>JAHRHZ010000014.1:27774224-27784694 GCA_024137785.1 Ginglymostoma cirratum
CAGCCCCATGCTTGTTATCTCGGATTCTCCAGCATCTGCAGTACCTTTTATCTCTAATGCTTCAAGTGTATGTTCTGAAGAATCGTTGTTCAATTTGAAATGTTAACTCTGCTTTCTCTCCACAGATGCTGCCAGGCCTGCTGAGTTTCTCCAGAAATTTCTGTTTTTAAACCAGAAAGATAATCTGGCTGGATGCTATGGGTCTCTTGTTAATGATCCATCCTCAAATAAAGGGAAGTGTGAATTCCTGAATAAGTCTGAATATTCATATTTAGGTATTTGCTTGAGACTCAGGACTGTTTGGAGCTCAAAATGCTAAAGATCACATGATTTGTAGTGACCATTTAGTAATCACTTTGTATAATACACTGGAACATGATATTTATAAAGATATCAAATAATTTAATGCACAAGTCGATGTATTTTGTGTAAAAAAAGTTAAACGTTAATTTTTTTGTTCTAGAATTTTTAAAAAGAGAGTTAAACATGAAAGTTCAACTGTTTATGAAATGATTTTGCGTCTACATGCTCCCATCCCACACAAATGCACACGGACATGGCAACACATTTTTTTTGTTTTGAGTAATTTAAATATTTTTGAATAATCAAGCTGTAGATGCCATTTTGTTCTGTTGGAAAAGTCATTCATACCAGTAATATAGTTGTTTCCTCAGCAAGGGGACAGAAAGTCTAAAGATAGCTCTGTCCCATAATTGGGTATAAGCATCATTGTTATACAAGCCATCCTGTGTGTGTTCACTGGGAAAAAAAACAAACAAATGGAAATACAAAGTAATCCTTGTACACCAATTAGAAGTGAAATGGACCAGCGATTTTGCAATCTCTGACTTTGTTGCTCTGAAAACCACAGAACTATTAACAATTGAAATCAGTCCAACAAAATAGACTGAAGAAAATGTAAAAGCTCATTTTCAGGAGCACTTTGGTTTATTCCATGCTTATTTTTATTTGGGTCTACTGCTTGACTTCAATTATTTAAATAGCCTTATTTACAACCAAATAATTACTCATAATAGTGGTCTACTTGCAAACTGGTTAAGTAAAAAGCCTTACCTACTTGATTTAAAATGTTTTGGAATTGAACCTGGCATTGAGAGTTGTATGCATATATCACAGTTTAAATGGTATTTCTCACTTTCTTTTTCTATTCACATAAATAGTAATCATTTTAAGGGAGGTCAGATAGGGTGAGAAGAACACCTGGAGAGTTTCATTCCAAACACATAATTATCATAATTCAGTTTCACCACATGAATAGATTTTGTTTTCAAGTGATTGGTACAGTGAAAATTGTGAATAGATTTACCTTGCGTTCAAATGTTTCCGTAGCCTGACCTTTCCTATCTACAGAGGTTTCAAAGGAAAAACAAAAAAGATGCATTAGCATTGATTGCTTTCTATCAACATCGCCTCCTCTCCTGGGGTCACTGATTGTTGCTGGGTGCTATCGGTGAGATTCCTGATAGAAAGCACTCATTCAAACATTGGGTGATTTAGCAGTTAGGGTGCTGTATTGAATGACACAATGGGAGAAAATCTCAAATTAGCCTGTTTTTTTCACAGAGAGAAATTAAATGTGTTGAATAACTTTGTTCAGCTTTCGTTGAATTTATGAACTTTGGAGTTTGACATCAAGGCAATAGTAGGTTTAGGTAATGGGACCAGATGCAAGTTCAACAGTGAGAGACATTAAGTCAAAGGCAAAGAAACTTGGTTTCTTCCTTGCAACTGAACTTCACCATTGGTATGAAACTGAGAAGTTAAGGGAACTGTATATCAAGGAGAGAAAGCAGGGGTTGAAGGGCCCGTCACCTTCCTGAGTCATTGCATTTCACTCCAGGCAGGGAAGGCTTACTTGCCCAGACCCAATTGCAGCCTTTAAATGGCAACGTGATGACCTCTTCAGGGCCTCATCCCACTCCGTTTCATATTCTATGAGCAGTGGATGGGTCCTATGCTGTTTGGGAAGACTGCCCAGTAGAAACTACCAGCCTCTTTGCAGGCCTGGGATGAAGATTCTAGTAGCCCCCTGTTTGCAAAGAACTCCTGCGCCATCCCACCCCAAATGCCAAAGATAGTATCCTTGGAAAGCAGCACTCATATTCACATAATGACCCCTGCACTTCCACCCCTGCTAGGGTCAGAGCCCAACACATTTTGCTCTATTTTGGTGCTTATTTTGCTATTGGTACTGGAGTACTTTGGTGGAAGAGCTGCGCACCCTCTGGTTCACAGCTTTTAAAGATATGACTTACACTTTTAAGGCATCAATTAAAGCATGGTTTATCTGCATTTTAAATCTATTTTCTTGTTTTAATCCATATTGTGTGATACTTTTCTCACACAGCAGGCTTACAAATTAGGTCAAATTCCAAAAATATGACAAACAGTTAAATAGAACAGGTCCACCAAAAAATGCTTAATTCGACCCACTTTCAGAGGGTTGCTGTTGCAAACCCATGTTGGAATCAGGAAATAATTCCCACAGTTAGCAACTCCATCATGTGGAATAAATGCTGTCTCTGGTTATCATTTGTAAAATTGTTGCAACATGAATTTCAGCTTGCAAAAGCTTCTCAGAGTGAAAGTTGTTACTGCTGGATTGTTACAATTGCCAAGAAATTCTTTCCCACCTCTTAAGTTCTTTATATTATTGCTAGTCAGGCATCTTTCCACTCACCAATTGTCAGATGGAAATGGCTGCAGGCTGAAACTAAAAGTGAGTTGGAGTATCTGCTAATGAGATACAGCACTGCCATGTAGGAAAAGTGAGAATGAGGAAGAACGGTGCAAGCAAATTATAAAATGAATATGAAAGTTATGTTCACAATCACAGAATAGTTACACCACTTGGAGGCTATTCAGCCTGTGTCTATTTCGGGGCTTCATAAGAACAACTTACCAAATGAGACTCCCCAGCTTTTCCCTGCACATTCTTCCTTTTCAGTGAACAAATCAATTCATTCTTGAGTGAGTCATTGAACCCTGCCTCCTCTGTACTCTCACTATTACATTTGAGGTAAAGTGATTGCTCTCAAAGCATAAAATGTTGAAATATCATGAACTCCACATAATTTGATGATGTGACACAGTCTTTGGGTGGTGAAACAGTATTGCAGGAGATTGTGACGGTTGTAAATATGCCTAACTAGTTAATGTTAATTCTAGCTGTTGCTATCATAAAAAAACACACCTCCTCCCACAACACCTTCCTGCAAAAATGCCATCCCCTTTTCCCAATTCCTTCGCCTCCGCCGCATTTGCTCCCAGGATGAGGCATTCCACTCCCATACATCTCAGATGTCCTCATTCTTCAAGGACCGCAACTTCCCCCCCGTAGTGGTCAAGAACGCCCTCGACCGAGTCTCCCGCATTTCCCGCAACTCATCCCTCACGCCCCGTCCCCGCAATAACAACCAAAAAAGAATCCCCCTCGTCCTCACATACCACCCCACCAACCTCCGGATCCAACGCATCATCCTCCGACACTTCTGCCATCTGCAATCCGACCCCATCACCAAAGACATTTTTCCCTCCCCACCCTTGTCTGCTTTCTGGAGGGACCACTCTCTCTGCGACACCCTTGTCCGCTCCACAATCCCCTCCAGCCCCACCACACCCGGCACTTTTCCCTGCAACTGCAGGAAGTGCTACACCTGCCCCCACACCTCCTCCCTCATCCCAATCCCAGGACCCAAGAAGACTTTCCACATCAAGCAGATGTTCACCTGCACATCTGCCAATGTGATATACTGCATCCGCTGTACCCGTTGTGGCCTCCTCTACATCGGGGAAACCAAGCGGAGGCTTGGGGACCACTTTGCAGAACACCTGCGCTCAGTTCGCAACAAACAACTGCACCTCCCAGACACGAACCATTTCAACTTCCCCTCCCATTCCTCAGATGACATGTCCATCCTGGGCCTCCTGCAATGCCACAATGATGCCACCTGAAGGCTGCAGGAACAGCAAATCATATTCAGCCTGGGAACCCTGCAACCCAATGGTATCCATGTGGATTTCACAAGCTTCAAAATCTCCCCTCCCCCAACCGCATCCCAAAACCAGCCCAGCTCGTCCCCGCCTCCCTAACCTGTTCTTCCTCTCCCCTATCCCCTCCTCCCACCTCAAGCCGCACCCCCATCTCCTATCTACTAACCTCATCCTGCCCCCTTGACCTGTCCGTCTTCCCTGGACTGACCTATCTCCTCCTTACCTCCCCATCTACACTCACCTTTACTGGCTCCATTTCTGCCTCTTTGACTTGTCTGTCTCCTCTCCACCTATCCTCTCCTCTCCTCTATCCATCTTCTATCCGCCTCCCCCTCTCTCCCTATTTATTTCAGAACCCTCTTCCCCTCTCCCATTTCTGATGAAGGGTCTAGGCCCGAAACATCAAGTTTTCCTGCTCCTATGATGCTGCTTGGCCTGCTGTGTTCATCCAGCTCCACACCTTGTTATCTCGGATTCTCCAGCAGCTGCAGTACCTATTATCTCTAAACCTTGTTGTGACAAGTTCCTCTTGTTGTCAAGACTCTCTGATGGTCTCACCTCTAATGCTGGAAATTAGGCTGGTCCTTAGACTAGCCATAGAAAGTAGCATTACTGGCAGCAAACTACCCTGGTAGATGGTACCCAGAACACAATATGATAGGAACCAACTGCTCCTTGCATAAAACAGCATTTCCTCATATCTCTATTGCTGTGTTTCCTAACCTTTTCAGTTATAAGGCACAAAAGCTGGATAACCAAAAGGATTTCTATTCTCATGCACGTGCACGGTATTAAAGTCCATCTACCACTGTCTGCCAGTTCCACTGTTGTCTTTTTGAAATTCAACACCATTTTCCTCTCTGTTCACAATGCTTCCAAATGTAATATCATCTGCAAGTTTCAAAACTGTGCCTGTACGCAAAGGTTCTGAGTCATAATACATATCAAGAAGAGCAAAGTCCAAGATCCTCATACCAGCTGGAGCTTCACGACAAACCTTGGTTGAGAATGATTCCTGAAATTCTTAATTTAAGGCCATTTATGGCAACAAAAGCAATTGATTCAATGAGAAGATTAAAATCTAGTTTGCCACTCATTAGATTGTACAATAAGTAATGGAGTCTTCACATGCCATTTGGAATTTTTCTGTTGGTGTATGAGCTATTCTGCTGAAGCCATAGTCCATCGGATGCATGAGAGCAGCAACCTGGGAGCAAGCTGGGGGAGGGATCAGCAACAGGTTATTCAATTCCCCAACCCTGCTGCTAGGATTGGTGAAGAACCACAAGCTTCTCTGAGATGGATTCCCTTGACAATGATGGTCTGGCAGCTGTGGTCAGTTTTATTTTTAAACATTTCATAGTCTTTAGATGACATTCACAATTATACAAGGATGCTTGTCTCTGAAAGGGTCAATGCTAAGGGTGCAGCCAATACCATCCAATATGTTATAGAGACTTGGGTGGTTGAAGAACTCTGAATCTTGGAGGAAATTGATTTACCGTCATAATCTTGAGCAACAATGTCCATCATAAGAATCAGGTACAATTTATAGTGTATTGCATGACAGTAAAATATCGTATATCAGAAAAGAGCTCCTTCTTATTAGACTACCAAGTGTTTTCACTTACCAGTCCATCAAGACCTTTAGATCCCAACCTAAAAACAGGATGGTGGGAGCAAATCTACCTGATGTGCATTTGATTAAGGTGTCTGTGCTGAGGGTCCATCAAATAGCAGTGTCCTGTCATTTTCTTCCCTATATCAACATCATCCAGTTCTCCCTCAATCTTGTGCATTCCAATTGGAATTCTCTTGGATGTGGAAGCATGCCTTCATTTGTTGGGGCTTACAGAAGGAACTCTTACAGGGCCACCTGTTTGAAAACGTTCCTTGAAGTAGCACCGTTGACATTTTTGGATTTGTGGCCCACAGCTTATCCCAGTTGAAAGGCTGGGACCAAGGAATCACAATCCAGCTCTAAGTTTTAACTTTTCTCAACTTAGGCCTTGGATTTTAAACATTTCCTGTTCTATTATTTCATTTGTAGCATCTACCATTTTTCTTTACCTTTTGTTTTATGTCATAACCCAGGTGAAGTATTACCGTGATCTCATAATCTTAAAAAAACAAACAAATCTGAGCTGAAATTCTATTTTTAACACTTTTTGACACCTGTCATTTATAAATAACGATTTCTCTCTTCAATTGTCTGTGAAAACTTATTGCCTTTAATTTATTTCTCTTGACACCCAAAAAGGAAGACAATCATTATACAGTTCATCCGTTGTTTGGATCTTACTTTAATTATTTAGGGCGCCCTTGACTTTTAGCATCCATCTCTGAAGTCATTTTAATGGCCAATAACTATTGATTTTCAGATAATAACTTTGAATAAAGACAAAAAGTCCAGCTGCAGTTCTAAAGCTCATTTCCAACCAATGGAATATCCAGCTTTCCTCTTATAGATTCCATGGTTTGGTGACAGGTAATGTCTTCAACCTTTTCCCAGAGATGTATTGGCACATGAATATAGAGGTTGTTTAAATAATCATTGTAATGACTAATGCTCAGACATAATCTGCAATTCATAAATCACAGTGTATAGCATGGCTGAGTGCTAGATTTAAGCTCCAGCTTCTTTGGAGAGGTGTGTTCAAATTATTTCAGGACAGTTGTCTTAATAGATGCTCATTTAGGCAAGCAATGGCCTGATGGTATTATAAGTAGGATTTTAATCCAGACAGCCAAGTAATGTTCTTGAGACCTGGGTTCAAATCCACCATAGCATTATAGTGGAATTTGAAATTTTAAAGAACTGCAATTAAGAATTTAATGATGACCGTAAAGTCATTGCCAATTGTTGTAAAAACCGATCTGCTTCAATAATGTCCTGTAGGGAATGAAGTCGACTGGGCTTGCCTGTTCTGGCCTACATGTGACTGCAGACCCACAGCAATGGGGTTGACTTGTAACTGCCCACTAGGCAATAAATGCTGGCCTCGCCAATGACAGCCACATTGTATGAATTAAATCAAAAGCTCTCTCAGAAAAGACTTGCTGTATTAAAAGAGTTTATGTGTGGAAATAAATGCTGTCTCCTGTCACATATTTGGTGTTGAGGGACTATTGTGATGACCCTGCCATCCACCTGCTTCTGATGATTTAGTCTGTGGCAAGAAGCTTCATGGATGCCCTTCTTGCCACACCACCAATTGCGGCCCTTGACAGGGCAATTGATGTCCACTTAAGCAGATGGTGAAGAAGGCAAGTGGTATGTTGGATGTCATAGAAAGGGTACAGCAGGGATATCTTATGGGAATTATGCAGTCATGGTGAGACCATACCTGGAAAATTCTAATAACACCAGACAGGCTAGATGCAGGAAGGATCCTAATGGCAGAGGGATCCAGAACAAAGGGTCACAGTCTAAGGATATGGGGTGAATCATTTAGAACCGAGATAGGGTGAAATTTCTTCTCCCAGAGAATAGTGAGTCTGTGGAATTCACTACCACAGAAACCAGTCGAGGCCAAAACATTTTAGGATTTCAAGAAGGAGTTGGATATAGTACTTGGGGCTAGTTAGATGATCAGCCATGATCATAATGAATGGCAGAGCAGGCTTGATGGGCTGAGTGGCCTGCTCTTATTCCTATATTCTGTGTATCTATGCCAATAGCCTCACTTCACTATCATTGACATTCACCCAGCGTGGAGGGACTCGTCAAAAGCTAACCCTGCTAGGATTATATTCAGGGGATTCTTATCCAAAGCCTGATTAAGGGACCCAGCATAGGGACCAGTGGCCCACTGTGTGCCACCCTCTTGTGTTGATGTTGACAACTTGCCACTTGCTTGTGACACCCAACCCACGATTCCCTTCCCACCTGTGGCCCAGGTCTCTTGGCAATTCTTGGCTTCAGGCAGGTGCATTATCATCATTTCCCTCAGGGCGCTGCTGAGCAATGAAGACTGCTCTTTGGGAGGTGGGAGACCCAGTGTTGCCCTGTTAATGCATCAGGACTTCCTGAAAAGAAACAAATAGGGGTCTTGCCAGCTCTCCAGCTGACGGCCAAGACCTCAGGAACCTGCATTAAATTCTGTCTTCTGTTATTTAATGATAAGAATTCTTCTGGATTCTAGCTCTACTAGAGAAGAGAACAGTCTGCAGTTTAGGACGGCTGCCTCAAAAAGTAAAGGCTCGCTGCAAAACAGCCATTCCTCAACATATGGGGTAAGTTACAACAGCTTCTATGATACACTGCTGAGCACACTCCAGGTGTGCATTAATGGAACAGAAACATTTGTTTTCCAGCTCCTCATGATGTCTGTGCAGTCATTGTTGCTCTGAGCCAGAAACATGTATGAACATTTCCTGCTTCTAGTTGTCCATGGGGAATATGATGAAATTGTTTGCCTAACAGTATTATTCACTTGTGCAATACAAGAATAAAATGAATACTGATCAATACAGACATCTCCTGTTACAATCTAGAAAGAACCAGATGTAAAGAAGTTACGGGTCATATTTCCCTTAACTGCAACACAACAAATGCAATACTAGCTGTAACACTGGGCTACAAGTTTTGTTGCAGGATGCTTAGAACAAATGCCTTGGAGAAGACAGTTGACTTTTAGGCTTAGCTCCTATGAGAAATACAGGTATGTAATTAATGGCCTGTATGTCCTATTGTTAGAACAAGGATGGCTACAAGTCCTACTCTATCAATGTTCACACCCTCCAATGGTTATCCAACCCTCGGCGGTGGCTGCAGCATTGCTTGTTCTTCCTCCAGCTAGAAAAGAATGGTTAAAAATGAAGTCTATTATCAGAGAACAAGGGCCGCTAATACTAGTTTAAACTCCTTGAAGTTTGTTCAGTCATTCTGGTCTGGATTTTATACTCTGCCACCAGCAAACAGGTCGAAGGTGGGGTGAGCAGAGGGATAAATGCAAAATGAAGCAGGTGACATTCCCGCTACATGCCCTTTTCCTGAAATCTGTCTGAAATTTTTAGTGAGGAGTAGTGGCAGGCAGTCTACCCACCTTTAGGTTTGTTGGATCCTTTAATTGGCCAATTGAATTAAAGGACTTTTCTTGTGGCCACCAGAATGTTATCTGTATTGAGATTGTGGCATGTAGAAATATAACAGCCTTGGCTGCAGGGATTCGTGTTGGGCAAGTCAGCAGACAGCTTCCTTTACAGGCCCCACTTAGCTCTCCCGCTCTGCATAGGTCATTTTCCACCCTTTAATCCTGTTCCTGGCTTCTAAAATTGGCACCTCACTCTCCCCTTCACTGAAACTCCCAATTCTAGTCTCGAGTGCATTCCTCTAACAGGGGATAATGCCTGTCCAATACTGACTACTAGGATTATAAAGCTGCCAGTGATCTAGTTGACTGAAAACTCCATAAGATGGGACTTTGTCCCCTGATTGGGGTCAAATCTTGTTGTAAATGAACACTACCCCCAAAATTCAATAACTTTGACAGCAATTGGGATCAAAATCAGTCTCCCCATAAGGTTTGACTGAGGGATGCATTGAACGTGGTGTCCCATTAAATTCAGCTCAATGTGTAAGTACAAAAGAGGCAATTCTGCACCCAATGATGACCAAGAAACACACCCAAGTTGTCTGCATGTCTTTAAAGCAATTTAAATTTGAGTAACTGAATACCGCATTAAATTCTGCTGCACATAGCCGTTTCCCATCCATTGCTGTCTGTGATTTATGGAGTATTTAGGATGTTCCGACTCTCTCAAAAATGATGGTTGAGTTCTAGCATCCATTCTGTAATTGATATACTTTAGATTCCTATCTGTTTCTGGCAGAAGCAACAGCCCCCCAACATTAAAACCATCTGAAAATTGCGATGGACACACATGCCGTTGGGAACATGATATAATTTTATGCTTAACTAATAGTTTACATTTTGTGAATTAAGAAGAGGGAGACATGATTTTAGTGTCAGTTTTGAGTTGTTCTTAATGCTTGGAAGTCTGGAGGCCCGTTTAGTCCATATATTTTAATGAGGTTTTACACCTCTTGAAGAGAAAAGAGGGGGGTTAGTGGTTGAGTGAAAAGAAAGAGCAAGGGTAAATACTGTGATGTTGCCAAAGAACATTGGTCAATGGAGACAAAGACAGATACAGAACAATCCAGAATGCATCAGTCAATGTATGTATGTGGGGGCCAGAAAGTAGAGACAGATGTCAGTGCTGCAAGACATCTGGCAGAATTGCTAGAAATTGTGATTAGTGAACTTACGTGTTTGCTCTGAAGTCAAAGTCATAGTAAGTTTAGTTTGCACTTTGTATCAGAGATAAAAGGTACTGCAGATGCTGGAGAATCCGCGATAACAAGGTGTGGGGCTGGATGAACACAGCAGGCCAAGCAGCATCATAGGAGCAGGAAAGCTTGACGTTTCGGGCCTAGACCCTTCTTCAGAGATG
>JAHRHZ010000014.1:27785094-27826462 GCA_024137785.1 Ginglymostoma cirratum
GAAACGTCAGCCTTCCTGCTCCTCTGATGCTGCTTGGCCTGCTGTGTTCATCCAGCTCTATTCCTTGTTATCTCTTATTTTCAATAGGGTTTTGGTTTGTAAGGATTTTGCTGGGATAAAAAGAATAGTGTGAGTTTAGTGATTTTTGGTCTTTTGTTTGGTGACTGTGATTGAGATTTTCCAACCTTTTCACCTGGTGTCATATGATTAATGATTTTCCTTCTTTGTAATTAAAGCACACTTGCAGACTCTTAATGAATTTGTTCAATGATTGTCTTCCATTGTTGAAAAAAGGCAAAGTTGGAGCCTATCAAACCAGGTTTCAAGCTGTGATCTAACTAGTTCAGTATTCACATCAGCTGGGTCCATAACAATAAGATCATGACTTAAGCGATGAAGTCGGCCATTCAGTCCCTCATACCTACACTGCATTTTGAAAAGAACATGCTTTTTTTTATCATGGCTTCAATTCCTCTGTTCTCTGGGGATGAGAGTTGCACAGTCTCATGACCTTCAGAGAAAAAGTTCTCCTCATTGCTGACTTAAACAGGAAACTGCTTCTTTTAAAACTGTTCTTTTTGTTCCCATGTTCTTTTCTCTCTCAAGTCTCTCCTAATTGAAACATGTAAGATCCTCATTATATTTCTCATTCTAAATTCTACTGAATATGTGTCCTATATTTCCTCAAGTGTTAATCACTCTCACCTACTTACACCCCACAAACATTTGATATTTTCCTGAAGTGCAGTGCCTAGAATTATATTCAACACTCAAATTGAGACTTAACCAATTTTATTTCTGTTGTATTCAGCCGTTATTAATAAAGTCAAACACTCCATGTAGTTTAACAGCCTTTTCACCGTCAAAGATTTCTTCTTGAACTGCTGTAATCCACAGAATAAAGATGTTCTCAAAGTGCTATTACTGAGGGAGGTCCATGCACGAAGTTGATTTAATTACAGTAGATGAGGAGAGAGCGGAAGGAGTCCAAGTGCAGCATAAGTTGGACAGGTCAGACTGAAGGACCTGTTTCTGTGCCTGTGTACTGAAGGAACATTGACATTTGTCAAACTCAGGACGATGTCTGGCTTGGAAGGAAACTTTGAGCTGATAGATTTTCCATGTCCTTCCTATCTTTGATTTTCTAAATGGCAGAACTTGAGAGCTTTTGAGCTGCTGTCATAGAAATCTAGGCATGTTGATGCATTGCATCCTCTAGCTAACACTGTACTTATTGCAGCCTTATAATGAGATCGATAGAAATTTTAGTCATGCTAAGCAACTAATGGGCTCCATGTACCTCTTGTTGGCAGATTATTGTGCTGTTTGTATTGTCTGGGGAACTGGAGAAGAGATTTGGTAAAACAACTGACCCTTCAGCGTACATGTTACATATATCTGCCTAGCTAACCAATAACAATCCAACCTGCCCAGGGATTTATTGAGAAATCCAAATCAGTGTTATCAGCAAATTGAAAGTTGAAGTAAAACCATTCCATTTAGGCCCCTCAAAAATACCTTAAGCCAATTCTAACACAACGAAATGTAGTGACTACGTAGGCTGATATGGTTGTGACAAATGTGTGCATAAAATAAGTGAAAAGGAAATTCAAATTAAACAATACCATTCTACGTTACTGCAAGATTACTATAATTTTAAAGCCAGTAGAACTTGCCAACATTTCAGTTCTACCCTTGCTGACACGCAATGCTTTACAATTTGCTTGTCTGTCATACAACACAAGGTTTTTTTTTGTTTTTCACTTCCATGTTATTTAAGTCTTGAATGATCAGGAAATTACACAGCAGGAGACTCAAAATAAACATCAGTAAAATCTTCTGAAAGGATCACATCTTTTACACTGTCATTATTGTTTAATTTATTTATTTTTGCACGATATGCTCTACACTTTATCACATTGTCTTTCTCTTCACTTTAGTAGACAGTTCTGCCTTCACCCAATTGTTATTCCTTATTTGTGAGGCTAGACAATGTGTGTTGATAGGCTATTGCATCATATGTTCCAGTAAAGCTGAGCTCAACCTGACATTGAATAAATAACTGGATTATCATCAGCTGTAGACCACTAAGATTGCTTCTCACATGCTAGGGCTTTAAGTCTAATTGGAGCACCCTGGCTGATCCTTTCTCTGCACACCAATGCCATACCCGTCGCTTTTTCATTCTCCAATTCTGTTTCAGCATCACATAAGAAGGGCATTTAGCAATTTAGCAGCTGCAAATGCATGGTTTAACTGCAAATTACTAGATGGTTTGGGGTCAATTCTAGCTTTTCCACAATCTCCACCTCACAATATCACTGCTCTCAGCTACGTATGTAAGTCATGTATTGTCCTCAGCAATCAAAGGCAGTCCAACTCTGTATTGGAAATCATTAACAGAGAGTGCATATGAATAAGCCCATAGGGTTTAGTAAATCTGCCCACTACAATGTAAAACAATAGCAAATTACAGGATTTATAGAACTCTTGAATAAAAACAGAAAATACTACGTGTGCTATAAATAGAATCACAGCAAATCACATAACTATTTCAATGCAGAAGGAGGCCACTTGGCCCATCATGTCTGCACTAGAAGCCACAAAAATCTATAGGGATAGAAAGAGAGTACAGAACTGTCACCTTTTGATACTAAGCATGCCATTATTTAATTTATTTTACTGTGACATGTATCTTGCTGCGAAATACAGTGAAAAGTGTTGTATAGTGTTGCCACTTTCTGGCGCTATCTTAAAATACAGAAAACAAACCAAAGCACAGAATATAAAGGCAGAAAAATGAAGAAATAAAGAAAAAAAAGTGTTCAAATTTTCAGTTCATCTTAAGCGCTCTGCCATGGGTCATGGGCCATGGGCTTGGTGGCCAGGCATAAGTCCCCTTCACTGCTCTGCCGCCACTGGAAGGGAAGTTGCCACATTTGGGTACCATCTTGCCTCCACCAATGCCCTCGCCACTATGAGTCCTGTATGGACCATGCCAATGCAGATACCACCGACGTCACTGGCTCCTGCACTAAAATGCCCGCATAATATCCACACACACAAACTGACTAGAGACTATCCTTAACTTCTCTATGCTATGGACTGTCGGATCATCCTCTGGCCTCCAATGCAAAATAAAAGCCAACACAAGCACACATTTCCGAGCCGAAACTAAACATTCAAAAGCGAAATCAATCACCCTTAGTGCCTGTCATTATGGATTATCAAAATACTGAAAATGGCCAATGTATTAACATTTTTGATAAAATAGGACATAGAGCTTTTCAAAATAATTACAGGTCAGATGCCTGAACATCTGTAATGAGGAAAACATTTACAATAATTCAATTAAGGATGAAGCTACCATGCGGTAAATTTCTTATCTCCACCTGATTGAGAATACATCGAGAATGGATTGTCTACCCATTGTAGAACTTGCTGAATTCACAATTAAAGTTTCCACAACAAATAAACAGTCTGCTCCACTGATCAAGAAGAATTTATCCCATATATAGAAAACCCACATTGATCTACAGTCTTATGTGCTTGTATCATTTTCCATCTCACTTCAGTTAGCTCACTCCACAATTTTATGAAATATCCTCTTATCCAATCTGATAATTTATTTTGTGCATTGATTATATCTATTTTGATTTTCAATTTGAAAGTTATATTGCGGTCACAATTCCAAAGATGCTCACCCACATTTGACACATCTACTAATTGTATCACATTACTCATAAACAAGCCTAGCAATGCATTTGCTTCACAAGTCTCTTCACACGCTGCTTTGAGAAAGGCGTGTTGTACACAATTTAGGTCTTCCATTCCTTTTTATGGTATTTATAACCTGCCTGCTCCAGTTTGTAGGTGATTAACAAAATTATTGTCCTGGCAGATTTTATTTGTCATATTCAAGTCTCTAGCATGAGTGTACATTTTCTCTTTTATTATCTTCCTATAATTTGGAGGGTTGTATTCACCGTTGTTGATGGTTGTCATTTTATTCGACGGTGATATTTACCCAATGCTGTGAGTTTTTGTCATGGGCCTAAATGTGGTTGAAAAAAATTGATTCTTAACCTGCAGAATTTTCGGGAACATGGAGTAGAACATTGTATGAGGGAAAAAAGATTCAGAATAGAGAGTTTTCTTCCCCTTCCTTGCTCATCCGCCGCTGTCCTGCCTCATCGTTAATGCAATAGGACTCAAAGCATGATGCAAATTCATTGACAAGTTACCATCATTTTGGAGGATTGGTAGCAAGTTCCTCTCAATCATTATTGTCATTATTGTTGCTTCAACAGGAGCTTCAAGATGCCTATGAAGTGGTTTGTTGGTCCTTCCTGGAAAATTGGCCATTTGAGAGATGAGAGTCGTGAGGGAAAGCATTTTCAGTCACTGTATCCAGTACATTGTGGTTGACTTTGCAGGAGTTGTAGTTGAATAATTGTGGACCTGGTTTTGAGAAGAATGCTCACATACTACCCCAACAATCTCCGAATCCAATGGATCATCCTCCACCATTTTTCCCATCTGCAATCCAACCCCACCACCAAAAAGATATTTCCTTTCCCAACCCTATCTGCTTTCCATAGGGACCGCTCACTCCACGACACCCTCATCAGCTCGACACTCACCACCAATTTTTCCACAACATCCGACACCTTTCACTGCAACCGCAGGAAGTGCTACACCTGCCCCTACACCTCCCCTCTCACCTCCATCAAAGGCTCCAAGCAATCATTCCAAATCCAGCAGGAATTTACCTGTACGTCTTCTAACCTGGTCTATTGTATCCATTGGTCCAGATATGGTCTCCTCTATATTAACCCCGCACTTGCACCCACCTGTCACCATCCCGCCTACCTTCCCCCCAGCCCACCCTCCCCCTCTATTTATTTCTGAGCTCCCTTCCCCCTCCCCAGTTAATATGAAGCGTCCAGACCCAAAACATCGACTTGCCTGCTCTTCAGATGCTGTCTGACCTGCTGTGCTCCTCTAGCTCCAAATTTTATCAACTCTGACTTCCAGCATCTGCAGTCCTTTCTATTCCCTAGTCACTGAAAACCATACGCAAAGCATCTTCCAAAGATGCCCACCTTGAAGAAGTTATCCTCCTCCCTCCAAAGAGATCTCAGTGCCTGAAGCTCTTTGACCACGTCCTGAAACAAACCCATGACTACAGCTACGTCTCCTTTGTCACTACCTGCCTATGCAGCCAGCTTATTCCCCCACGGACTTCAGACCATCCCAATTTGGACCAAACCACAAAAAAATGCTATCTCCAGTACCGACAGAGCCTCCAAAATGGTCTGCACTGTGGATCCACAACTCCATGCTCGCAGCCATGTGCTGACATCTTCTCTCACTACAGTCAGCCCTGCTCCAGCACAGAGCCTCTCTTTCCCAGACCTGGAAAGGATCTCTACTGTTCTTCGTTCTTTGAAGGATCCGCAACCTCAACAGACGCTTTTTCTCCACCCTATCGAACATCAAAGAGTGTAAGTACGCCAAACTCTCTCACACTTGCACTCCAAACACAGACCATATCAGCCACCCTAGAACCCAGCCCCATCCCCAACCTCCTCCTGAATCTGCCCAATGTTGTTAACCATGTGGTGGCCCTGGCCGCTCCCACCGCTGACCACGCTGCTCCCACTGACACTGCTGACCTCATGGGCACTTCTGCCCATGTGACTGTTCCCATACACACACACCCACTCCAGAGGCCATATCCAACCCCGCTCCTAGCTTCAGCTTAACACTACGTCCCAGCCCCAAGCCCTGCCAGGTATCCACCATCTCCCCCCCCAGAACTTCCAATCACTGAAGAGGAACAGCCAGTCCTCTGCAGAGGACTCACCTTCATTCCCCTATGCCCACACGTCAATGAATTCTGCACATGTCTAGATACCAAGATACTAGATACCAAGTACTAGATACTTTTACCTCCGCCTCCACGCTTGAGTCCAACCCCCCCTCAGCAGACCCCTTCTCCCGCCTCCAACAAACCTCATCCTCCTGGACATCACCCTGCCTGGCCTCCTACCCTCCCTCGACCTCTTCATCTCCAACTGCTGTTGCAACATTTATCTCCTTAATCTCTCCACCCCTTCCACTCCAACCTCTCCCCTATCAGAACACGCAGTCCTCCGCTCCGACCCCAACCTCACTATTAAACCCCCTGACAAGAGAAGGGAGGCACGCTGCTAGTAAGGCAAACTGATATCTACATCGCTGAGGCCTGACACCAACTCTCTGACACCTCCTCCTACCGTCCCCTCCATTATGACCCCACCCTGATCACAAAACCATCATCTCTCAGACCATCAATAACCTCATCACGTCAGGAGATCTCCCATCTACAACCTTCAACCTAATAGTTCCCCAACCCTGCACTGCCTGTTTCTGTCTCCTATTCAAAATGCATAAACCTGACTGCCCCAGTCAACCTATTGTCTCTGCCAGCTCCTGCCCCACTGAACTAATCTCCCACCTCAACTCTGTTCTTTTCCCCCGGTCTCAAAACTCTCCACCTATATTCGAGACACAACCCATGCTCTCCACCTTCTCCAAGACTTTCAATTCCCTGGCCACCAACACCTCATCTTCACCATGGACATTTCAGTCTCTCTACACATGTATCCCCCATGAAGAGGGCCTAAAAGCTCTCTGTTTCCTCCTATCCTGCAGGCCCAACCAGACCCCTTCCACCAACACTCTCATTTGCTTGGCAGAACCAGACCTCACCCTCAACAATTTTTCCTTTGACTCCTCTCACAGCCTACAAACCAAAGAGGTGGCTATGGACACCCGCATGGGTTTGAGCTATGCCTGGCACTTCATAGGATACATGGAAGAGTCCCTCGTCTGCTATTACACTGGCACCACCCACCACCTCTTCCTCCACCACATGATGACTGTATCGGTGCTGCCTCATGCTTCCATGAAGAGCTCGAACAGTTCATCCACTTCACTAGTACCTTTCACCACAATCTCGAATTCACCTGGACCATCTCTGATACCTCCCTCCCCTTCCTGGATCTCTCCGTCTCCATTTCTGGCAACCGACTTAGCACCGAAATCCATTTCAAACCCACTAACTCCCACAGTTACCTTGAGTACACCTCTTCTCACCCACCCTCTTGCAAAAATGCAATCCCATACTGCCAATTCCTCTGCCTCCACCGCATCTGCCCCAGGAAGAAGCGTTCCACTCCTGTGATTCATACTGCCCTCAACCACATCTCCTGCATTTTCCACACTTCTGCCCTCAAACCCTCTCCCCCCCAACAACAACACTGATAGCGTCCCCCGGTCCTCACATACCACCTGACCAATCTCCAAATCTAACGCATCATCCTCTGCCATTTTCGGCACCGGTAATCAGAACCCACCGCAAAAAAGATATTTTCTTCCTCAACCCTATTTGCTTTCCGTAGGGACCGCTCACTCTGCGACTTTCTCATCAGCTCCACACTCCCCACCAACCTCTCCACCACACCCAACATCTTCCCTGCAGCCGCAGGAAGTGCTACACCTGCTCCTACACCTCCACCCCTCACCTTCATCAAAGGACCCAAACATTCCAAATTTGACAGGGATTCACCTGTACACCTTCGAACCTGGTCTATTGCATCTATTACTCCCAAAGTTGCTCCTCTATTCCAGAGAGATTTGATGACTGATTTGCGGAGCATCTGCACTCTGTACGCTCTAATCAACACCACTTTCCATTTGCCAGCCATTTCAACTCCCCCTCTCACTCTGTTGGCGACATGTCTGTCCTGGGCCGCCTCCTCTGTCAAAATGAGGCCACACGTTAACTGGAGAAACAACTCGTTATATTCCGTCTCAGGAGCTTACAGCCCCAACGGCCTCTAAATAGATTTCACCAGTTCAAAAATCTCCCCACCTCCAGCCTCATCCCAGGTCCAGTCCTCCCTCTCATCTCCTCCTCCTTGACCTGACACAACCTGTCCATCTTCTTTCTCACCTATCCGCCCCACCCTTCCCACTGACCAATCTCTACGACACCGACCCGCATCCACATTTCACCATCCCACCTCCCTATTTCCCAGCGTCCTTCCTCCTCCCCAGTTTGGTGAAGGGTCCAGACCCGAAATGTCGACTTTCCTGCTCCTCAGATGCTGTCTGACCTGGTGTGCTCCTCCAGCTCCACATTTTTTTGACCAAAATGACAAAGATTAGAGTTCTGGTTTTTATTAATGACGAGCATGACATTCAGCCATGAGCTTTTAATTAAGGTAATGTGGAAAAGAAACATAAGAATGATAGTTGTATAAGCCTCGGTTAGGTGGAAGTAAGCTTGGTCAGTCACGCTTGAAAGATGATAACATGGGAAGAGCTCCCTTAGCGAGATACACAAAGAGATTCTTCTCTAACTTGGAGCATTACAGGCAAAAACTTTGCCAGATTCTCCATATTAACACCAACCCCGATGTATTTGTCTGGATTTTGGAAATTATATTAAAAACATATGGTTCACATTAAGTCCGTTGAATAGACATGGTTTTTAAAAGTGAGTAACATAAGTTTAAAAAATTCTAACTAAATTTGTCCATGGATGGCCTCCTTAACATAGGACCATTGACTTTAGGAGCAGGGACAGAACATCTGACATCGCAAGCATGCTGTACCATTTAGTAAGCGTGTGGATGCGTATAATGAGAGCATATTTCTTTAAAATGTATTGATAAGGAAGAGATGACTTTGGACAATCATGAAAATTCCTCTTCACATATTGACAAAAAGAATTAGATTCCAGGAAGCTCAGTATATTTTATCTTTAAAGGAGAGATTATGTTTTGAATCAAGTAGGTAAACCAATAAAGATATTGAGAAACATTGGAGGAAGTTGGCCACTGATGCTGGCTGATGATATAATTTGTCTTCCAAAGGGTTTAATGAAGGAGAAATAATATTTGGGGGTGTATATGAAGGTTACCAACCAGTCCCATTATGCAGAGTTGGATTAAGAAGTTACCTAGTAAATGGAGAAGCTATAGTTGGAATAGTGAAA
Source organism: Ginglymostoma cirratum (assembly GCA_024137785.1). Classification (NCBI taxonomy): domain Eukaryota; kingdom Metazoa; phylum Chordata; class Chondrichthyes; order Orectolobiformes; family Ginglymostomatidae; genus Ginglymostoma; species Ginglymostoma cirratum. Next base: position 27,794,144 of record JAHRHZ010000014.1, read on the forward strand.
CAAAGTCTAATAGGCGGAATTGATTTAATCATGAGAAAGGGGACCTACAGTTGTGGTCGTGGGTACGGTTACAACATTTAAAAGGCATCTGGATGGGTCCATGAATAGGAAGGGTTTAAAGGGATATGGGCCAAATGCTGGCAAATAGCGATAGATCAGTTGAAAATATTTGGTCAGCACGGATGAGTTGGTCCAAACAGTTTGATTCCATGCTGTATAACTGTGACTCTGTAAATGACTTCCTGTTTCAAAATATTGACTTCACCAAGAAGTTGGAACTACCATTGGGGACAGAAGAAACCGATGTTGCATGAAAAACATCCAGGATTGTTTATTGACTCTTTATTGGCAAGATATCAAGCCCTTGGAATTAGACAAGAAGAGGACGACTCCATGACACAGGAGATGACTTCGAAATTCAGTTATTGGATAAATTTTCAAGAATTTAAATAAAAAGGATGAAAGTGAAGTGAATGAGGCTGACGTGTTTAACCCAACCGTCTTTAATAGGAATTCATCAAATGAATTCTAAATTGAAAAAGTTATATCAAACAGCCTAATTCAGGGTAGGCAATGGCCTAGTGGTGTTATCGCTGGACTATTAATCCAGAATGGGGACCTGGGTTTGAATCCCACTATGGCAGATGGTGGAATTTGAATTCAATTTTTTTTTTAAATGTCTGGAATTAAGAATCTACTGATCACCATTAGATCATTGCTGATTGTCAGAGAAACCCATCTGGTTCACTAATGTCCTTCAGGGAAGGAAATCTGACATCATCACCTGGTTTGTCCGACATGTGTCTCCAGACCCAGTGCAATGTGGTTGACTCTCAATTGCCCTCTGAAATGGCCTAGCAAGCCACTCAGTTGTACCAATCACTATAAAGTTTCAAAGAAATAAAACTGGACGGATCACCTGGCATCAACCAAGGCACAGGAAAAGACTATATCAAGTAACAGACTGACACAGTCATACCTTACAGACAATGTCACAGACACCACCATCCTGGATATGAGCAGTCCCACCAGCAGGACAGACCCAGCAGAGGGGGTGGCACAGTGTTATACAGTCGGGAGGGTGTTGCTCTGGGAGTCCTCAACATTGACTCCGGACCCCATGAAGTCTCATGGCTTCAAGTTAAAGAAGGGCAAGGAAACCTCCTGCAGATTACCACATACCATCCTCCCTCAGCTGATAAGTCAGTGCTCCTCCATATTTAACAACACTTGGAGGAAGCACTGAGGATGACAAGGGCACAAAATGTACCCTGCGTGGGGGATTTCAATGCGCACCAACAAGAGTGGGTCGGCAGCAGTACAACTGATTGAGCTGGCCGAGTCTTAAAGGACATAGCTGCTAGACTGGGTCTGCGGCAGGTGATGAGGGAACCAACAAGAGGGAAAAACATATTTGACCTCATCCTTACCAATCTGCCAGCTGCAGTTGCATCTGTCCATGACAGTATCGGTAATAGTGACCATCACACATTCCTTGTGGAGATGAAGTCCTGCCTTCACGTTGAGAATAACTTCCATCGTGTTGTGTGGCACTATCACTGTGCTAAATGGGACAGATTTTGCACAGATCCAACAACACAACACTGTGCATCCATGAGGTGCTGTGGGCCATCAACAGCAGCAGAACTGTACTCCAGCACAATCTGTAACCTCATGGCCTGGCATATCCCCCACTCAACCATTACCATCAAGCCAAGGGATCGATCCTGGTTCAATGGAGAGGGCAGGAGAGCATGCCAGGAGCAGAACCAGTCATACCTGAAGATGAGGTATCAACCTGGTGAAGCCACCAAACAAGACTAATTGCACACCAAACAGCAAAAGCAGCAAGTGACAGACAGAGCTAAGTGATCTCACAACCAATGGATCAGATCTAAGCTCTGCAGTCCTGCCACATCCAGTTATGAATGGTGGAGGACAATTAAACAACTCACTGGAGGAGGAGGCTCCACAAATATCCCCATTCTCAATGGTAGAAGAGCCCAGCACATCAGCGCAAAAGATAAGGCTGAACATTTGCAGCAGTTTTCAGTCAGAAGTGCTGAGTGGATGATCCATCTCGGCCTCCTCCAGTGGTCCCCAGCATAACAGATACCAGTCTTCAGCCAATTTGACTCACTCCACGTGATATCAAGAAATAATTGGAGACACTGGATCTTGCAAAGGCAATGGGCCCCGACAACATTCTGGCAATAGTACTGAAGACTCGTGTTCCAGAACTTGCCGCTCCCCTAGCCAAGCTGTTCCAGTACAGTTACAACACTGGTAATCTGCCCGACAATTTGGAAAATTGCCCATGTATGTCAGGTACACAAAAAGCAGGAGAATCCAATCAGGTCAATTACCGCCCCATCAGTCTCCTCTCAATCATCAGTAAGGTGATGGAAGGTGTCAATAACAGTGCTATCAGGCAGCACCTGCTCAGCAATAACCTGCTCAGTGATGCCCAGTTTGGGTTCCGCCAGGGCCACTCAGCTCATGACCTCATTACAGCCTTGGTTCAAACATGGACAAAAGAGCTAAATTCCAGAGGTGAGTTGAAAGTGACAGCCCTTGATATCAAAGCTGCATTCAACTGAGTGTGGCATCAAGGGATGAGCAAGAAATACTGGCCAGCCAGTGACACCCTCATCTCACAAATGTATGGAAAAAAACCCTCAAAAATTGAATAGCAAACACTGCTTGAGTGTTCCTACTTGAGAGACAAAATAATAATGAGAAAACGGAGGCCATATCAAATACCAGATAAGGGGGAATAGGCAGTGGTTCATCAGTTGATAGTTCCATCTGAGTATTGTAATGGCATTTTACGAGTAGCTCACGAGATTCCAATGACAGGTTAATTGGATATTAGATAAATATAGGCTGAAATATTAAAACTTTTTTATTGTCCAGGATGACACAAAGTGTGGTAAAATTTTGCCAGACATGCCATACATGTCAGCCAGTGGCAAACTAAACCACAATTAAACCTTTGCTGCTTTTGAGAAACTTTGACAGAGTCTTAATAGATTGTGTAGAACCCTCTATCTAGTTCTAGCGGGAGTCAGTATGTTTTGTCAATGCCAGAGAATTTGCTAGAGATGAGTACAATTGCAGCATTCAAAAGACTTTTGGACAGAATAGGACAGAAAAGGTTTAGAGGGACGTGGGCCCAATGCAGGCAAACGGAACTAGTTCAGTTTAGGAAACCTGATCAGCATGGATGAGTTGGGCCGAAGGGCCTGTTTCCATGCTGAATGACTCTAAGTCTGTAAAGCCTAAGTGTGTACCTTATTTCTGCATTTTTCTTTTCATTTACAGATATGCAGATCTATCATATCTATACAAATCTATCATATTTATCATCATCAACAGGTTAAATGAATGGAATGCAGTTCACAATAATTTTCTTAGTATTACCTGACAAATTATTGGATTTATTTAATTCAATTTTATTACTTGCTGTGATCGGCTCTCTACAAATTTGTACATTTGGCTACTGTAAAGGAATTTAACAGCATGAATGGGAAGCTGGATAAAGTTCAGAAGACAGAGCAGTGGACGTTTTTCGTTCGGCAGAGGTGTAAGTAATTGTATCCTTCAGAGTTAGTGTTATGGTAAGTTTTGATCTCTGTCTTTCACTGCACTAGGATACAGGGAACACAATTGGAAAAATATACAGACTAAACCAAACTAAGAAGCATAACTAATAGCAAAGACTCTGATTTTGGCATATAAACGGGTGAGTAGATCAAACAAAAATATGGTGAGTAGATCAAATAAAACATATGTTGAGTGAAATTTATACAGTGAAATGTTTTGAAGATGATTGATTTATAGAAGAATGATAAGAAATATACAGTATATTTCCTGAAATGTAATGACCACTGCTTTTTAAAGGCATCCTGTAATTATCTACTTCCTCATTCAGTGGTGTCACTACAAACCACTGTAAATATTGAGGTGTTGTGGGTAAACCCATCCATTTGATTCCCACTACTCAAGAGATATTTCACATTCTAGTCATATCTGTGCACCAATGTGGGGTACAGGTTAAGAAGATACCCAAATCATTCACAGAATACAAAAGAGGTTCACAAATATGATAACAGAATTGTACTAACAAAGTGAATCTAGAAAAAGTGTTCTTCTTACTTGCACAAAAAAGACTAGCAGATGAAAGAAGTGTTCATAATTATGTGGAATTTTGATAATCTAAGTAGCAGGAAAAAAAATCAGTAAGAATGCAGAGAATCGCTGTGAGCTATTGAAAAGGATTTTTTTAAAATTACAAATATATTGAAAATATATATAATGATGACACTTCAAAAACATTATTAGCTGTAAAATTATTTGGGAGGTTCTGAGGTTGTTAAAGATGCCCTATAAACTACTTTCATTTTCTCGGGGAAGGAAAGGATTAGGACAAATTGATTGCTCTTTGATTCTTCTCAGGACTAGGTTCAAATACCACATTGATGGATATTGATTTTGAATTCAATAAAATCTAGATTGAAAAGTGCAATGATGTCTATGAATTTATTGCTGTTAAATACTCATCTGACTCACTAATGTCCTTTAGGGAAGGAAATACATGTCCTTACCTTGCCTAAGCTACTTGTGGCAGCAGAGCCATAGCAATGTGATTGATTCTTAACTGTCCTCTTTAAAGAACATTTTCTTTTATTGTTGATTGTGAATTACTGTAGAAGTACTGATTTGAAAGCCAAGGATGGTTGAAGGATTGCTACATGTAACCCGACACTCACTGTAACTGTTGGTTCAGGGAGTGGGGAGAGGTCTAATTACAGACTAATTGGAGCCAGACAGCAATGTACAAATGGGAATTTGGCCAGCAACAAATATCTGAATAGTCTGTGGAGTGGGGACCAGTTATCATCATCAAAGACCTTCTGCCTGTCAGCAGCTTCGTGATCGGCACTCAGGTAGCTGAACAGCTTGTGTTGTGCATGTTTGGCGCAGCAGATAATCAGACTTCTGTGAAAGAAGGAGCTGTTTTTGTCCTGCATTATAATCATCTCATGTGTGAGGATAGCTGCTTTATATCCTCTCATCAGTTGCTGCAAGCTGTGACTTTTAATCAAGCCTGAGGCTTTTCATCATGAGAACCAGACACCCTGTGCTTCCTGCTGACAAATAAAAGTACCTAGAGAAGGAAGATCGAAAACCAACATTCTGACTAGCAAAAGGATCATCTTAGTAAACCCAGTGGATTGGGAACACTGAAACTGCCTCCTGAAGATTTCCTTCTGCCCATAATACTTGTTTTTCTGTGTCTCTCTCAATGTGTGTAGGCTGGGGAATTTTATAAATGGGTTAGAGTTGACCTTGTTATATCATTGTCCATCTGTAGTTTAGAATCTATGTATTTGTAATCCATAGTAATTTTTGTTTAGTACAAAAATCTGGTTCATGCTTTCTGTCACGCTGGGTCATCCAGTGGTCAACAATTAAACAACACACTGGAAGAGGAGACACTATAAATATCCCCATCCTCAATGATGGAAAGCCAACAAATCAGTGCAAAAGATAAAGTTGAAGAATTTGCAACCAAATTCAGCCAGAAGTGTCAAGCAGCTGATCTAACTCAGCCTATTCCTGAGGTCCCCAGCTTTACAAATGCCAGTCTTTAGCCAATTCAATTCACTCCATGTGATATTAATAACAGCTGAAGACATTGGGTACTGCAAAAACTATGGGCCCTGACAATATTCCAGCAATAATATGGAAGTTGTGTGCTCCAGAATTTGCCAAGCTGTTGCAGTACTGTTACAACACTGGCATCTATCTAACAATGTGGAACATTGCCCAGATATGTCCTGTCCATGAAAATGAGAACAAATTGAACCTGGCTAATACTGCCCCATCAGTCTACTGTCAATTATCAGTAAAGTGATAGAACCTGTCGTCCATAGTGCTATCAAGCAGCACTTGCTTTGCAATGACCTGTTGAGTGATGGCCAGTTTGGGTTCCAACAGGGCCACTTAGCTACAGAGCCCTTTACAGCTCTGCTTCAAACATGAACAAAAGAGCTGAATTCCAGAGGCGAGGTGAGAGGGAAAGAGAGAGACCATGACACCAACTCCCCGTTACCCCCCCCAACCTCCACCAACCCAACATCAAGGCCACGTTTGACTGAGTGTGAGTCCAAGCAAAACTGGAGTCAATGGGAATCAAGGGTAAAACTTTTTAGTGTTTGGAGTCATACTTCCCACAAAAGCAAGATGCTTGAGGTTGTTGGCGGTCAGTCATCTCAGCAGTAATTCTTCAGGGTTTTTTTTTAAACCTATTTTTCTAATCAACCTGTTCAGAGAAGCCATTACATACCTCTGGAACAGGAGGAACTTGAACACAAGCCTTTCTGGCCAGGGGCAAGATGCCACCACTGCACCACAAGGGGGCCCAATTCCTCAGAGTAGTATCCTAGGCCCAATTGTTTTCAGCTGTTTCATCAATTAGCTTTCCTCCATAATAACGTCAGATTTGGGGATGTTTGCCGATGATTGCCCAATGTTCAGCATCATTCGCAACTCCTCGGATACTACAGCCATCTGTTTCTAAATGCAGGAAATCCTGCACAATATCCAGGCTTCAGCTGACAAGTGGCAAGTAACATTTGCACCGCACAATAACAAGGAAATGACCATCACAATGAGAGACATTCTAAACTACGCCTCTTGACATTCAATGTTGTTACCATCACTAAATCCCCTACTATCAACATCCTGGGGTTACCATAGACCTGAAGCTGAAATGGACTAGCTATATAACTATAGTGGCTATGTGAACATATCAGAGTAATGAATCCTGCAATTATTAACTCAGCTTCTGACTGCCCAAAGTCCATCCACAATCTACAAGCACAAGACAGGAGTGTGATGAAATAAATCCCTACTTGCCTGGATGAGTGCAGCTCCAATAACATTCAAGAAGTGTTGTCCATCTAAGAAAAAGCAGCCCCCTTGATTGGCACCACATCCACAAACATGCACTTCTTTCAGCACCGACGCCTAAAAGCGGCAATATGTACCATCTGTAAGAAGCACTAAGAATTCACGAAGGCTCCAGAGACAACACCTTCCAAACTCATGATGTCTTCCAGCTAGAACATAGAAGATCTAGAAGGTCTAACACAACAGATTCATGGGAACACCACCAACTACAAGTTTCCCTTCAAGCCTCTCACCGACCAGACTTGGAAATATATCACTGTTCATTCAGTAGCATTGGGCCAAAATCCTGGAGCTCCTGCCCTAACAACATTGTATGGGTTCTGATACCAAATGGGCTGCAGCTGTTCTAGAAGGCAGAAGGCAGCCCATCATCACCTTCAAAAGGACAATTATGGGTGGGAAGTTAATTCAGGCTAAGCCTGTAAAATCCACATCCCATGAATGAATAGAAAAAAAAGACCACCAATATATTTATGATAAATCCCTTTTTGTTGTAAATTTTGAAGATTTACTTGTAAACTCCACCCAATTATTTAACTAAATAGCTCATCGAATCAACTGTTACCTCAATGTCTTCTTTGCCTTTGTTTATCTTGAATATTCTGAAATAACTCGGAATCAAGTTGGGCATTGTGGGTCAAACTACAGCAAATAGACTGCAACAGTTCAAGAAGGCAGCTCACCACCACCTTCTCAAGGGCAACTAGGGATGGGCAATAAATGCTGGCCAGCCAGACAAGCCTATGTCCCCACAAGTGAATAAAAATATAGTTAAAACAACATATCTTTCTCTTGCAGCAGATAAGCTTACAGTGTTCCACCTCCTTTCATCAAGCAGGTTCTCAACGTCTTGAATCCTATAAATCTTTACATCAAAAAGCAACATTTATCTTTAACCATCATAAAAGATATCCATGAGTGAAAATAGCCATGACTGCAAGTTTTCCTCAGCTGCGCATTAAGTTTTGTCATGATACAATGTGTTGTAATTTCTTTATCATATTCTACACTGTATATCGACAATGGCCATAATATTCATGAGTAATATGTCACTTTTTGTTTAATCCACTCAAAGGACATAGTGTCACTGGCTGGCCAAAATTTATTTCTCTTGAGAAGGTGATGGTAAGCTGCCTTCTTAAACTGCTGCAGTCCATGTGCTGCAGGTAGACCTACAATGCACTTAGGGAGAAAATTCCATGATATTGACCAAGCGACACTGAAGGAATGGCAATATATTTCCAAGTCAGGTTGTTGATTGGCTTGGAGGAAGAGTTGCAGGTAGTGGTGTTCTCATTGCATCTGCTGCCTTTGTCCTTCTAATTGGAAGTAGTTGTGGGCTTGGAAAGTGCTGTCTAAAGATCTTTGGTGAATTTCTACAGTGCAGCTTGTAGATAGTACACACTGCTGGAATTGAGCGTCGATGGTAGAAGGAGTGGATGTGATGCCAATCAAGCGGGCTGCTTTGTCCTGGTTGGTGTCAAGCTGCTTGTTATGCTATTATTTAAGCTGCATTCATCCAGGCAAGTGGGGAGTATTCCATCATACTCCTGATTTAAGCCTTGTGGATTGTGGACAGGCTTTGATGAGTCAGGAGGTAAATTAGTTGCTGTACTCCTAGTCTCTGACCTGATCTTGTAGCCACTATTTACATGATGAGTCCAGTTGAGTTTCTGAGGAATGGCAATCCCTAGGATGTTGATAACAGAGATTTAGTGATGGTAACACCATTGAATGCTAAGAGGTGTGGCTAGATCATCTCTTGTTGGCGATGATCATTGTCTCCTATTTGTGCAAGTAATTTTCCACATGTCAGCCCAAACCTGGATATTGTCCTAGATATTATATGTCATGATCCATCAATATAGTTATAATGTGGATGCAAACAATATTAAATGTATTAAATCTTGTCAGTGCTGTTTAATCCTGATTGAAATATGACTCAGAAGTCAGAGAGAAAAGTCTTTTTTTCCCTGAATCATACTTTAATGAATGGGATTGGGAGTAAAGACTTAACTCAATTAGTGATTTTAGTTTACTTGTGTTTAGTTTCAGGTTAAGTGTACATGAAAACACAAGGGAATGATCTTTTGTGAGGAATCTGCCATTCATCCACAGTGTTTTTAATGTAAGAGTCATGAAAAGTATAGCTTACCAGAAACACGATGCTGGAATTGTGCTATAGAGGTGATAACAGTAAGTCCAAGAAATGTAGCAATAGCTAAACTTTTGGCACTGGAAGTAGCACACTGCATAGGTGGGATGAAGAAGCGTAATGTAGTGATAGTAATGAGGTGAACTAGCTGAATGTCATAGAGTTTGAGTTCCCTGATAGGCCTGTTAATCTTGTCCAATGTGGGAGACCTAGCTGACATAAAAGGATAAATATCAGGGATATTGATATGCTGAATGCCAGACTCAGTGAGAGACAGTGCTATTAACAAAGCCTATGCATTTGTAAATAAAGGATGATTGTTGTTGGGTTGCTGGTCTCTGAAGAGTTATTGCATGTGTAAGGTCAGTAATGGTTCTTGATTTGCTAGTTAGAGGCACCGACCAGGTATTCCTGTGACTGTGGACGTAATTGCAGGATGGCATGTTGCCTCCTTCATACTATGTTCAGTGATAACACAGAGCAGCTATGGGGCAACCTTCTAAAGGAGAATAATGAGTCAGAGGCCCTGGTCCAATGTGGCACCAGTGACATAGGGAGAAAGAGGGATTATTTCCTGAAAGTATAATTTAGGGAGCTAGGAAAGAGACTAAAAAAGCAAAAAAAAATGCAGGGCCCACAAGCAGTCATTTCAGGATTATGTTTAATACCACTTGCTAGTGAGATTAGAAATAGGAATTGAGTGAATGAACTCAGGCTGGAAAATTGATGCGGGAAGGAGGGCTTTAGATTTCAGGCATTAGGACCAGTTTTGGGGCAGATGGGATCTGTACAAGGAAAACTGGTTACATCTTAGCAGGACCTGGATTAATCAACTCATGCTGTTGAGTAGTATATAAAGCAGTTAGTCAAAGGAATGAGAACCTAATAGAGAAGCCAAATAGAATAGAAAACAAAGTTGCTTATGGGAAGTGGAAAAGTTAGAACTGAATTCATCTTGAGAGGACTTGACAGAGTAGATGTGGAGAGGATATTTATTCTTATGAACTAGGGGTCACATTTTAAATATCAGGAGTTGCCCATTTAAAACAGATTAGATGAGCTTTTTTTCCCCTCAGAGGATCATGAGTCTTTTTAATTCATTTTCTGAAAAGATCGTGAAAGCTGAAACTTGAATAGTTTTTAGGCAAAAGTAGATGGATTTTTGTTAAGCAGTGGATTGAAAGGTTATCAGCAGTGAAAATGTGAATTTGATGTTACACTGAGATTAGCTTTGATTTTATTGAATGGCCAAGCAGGCTCGAGGGTTAATAGCCAACTGTTGCTCTTAATGCATATGTTTGTCAGGTTCAAATCGCAGAATAGTGTTAAAAGTCTGAATTAAAAGCATTCTATCTCAATGCAGAATTCTCAACAAGGTAGGTGAATTGATAGAGCTAGTGGAAGTCATAGTATATGATTTAATTTCTGTTACGGAGATGTTGCCACAGGGTGACCAAGATGGGAACTGAATATTAAAAGATGTTTGACTTTTAGGAGGACTAGGCAGAAAGGAAAAAGAGTTGGAGTGATTGTGATAATAAAGGATTGGATTATTTTATTCATGTGACAGAATCTACAATTGGAAGAACTAGATGTGGTATCTGTTTGGGTGCAGCTAAGGCAAGCAAGATGCAACCAGCATTAGTCAGACTGGTTTATAGGGTACCTAATAGGATAGTCCCACCATGTCAGAATTAGTTTGGTGAAGCTTTCCTGTTCTCCCTCTAAGGTAAGTATGTCTTTTATTAGGAAAAAGAGGACCAAAACTGCACACCATACTCCAGGTGTGGTCTCAACAGTTTCCACAGAAGTGAAGAAACACATCTTTACTCCTGGACTCTTGCAATAAAGGCTAACAGGCCAATTGTATTCCAAATTCCTTGCTGCATCTGTAGGTTTGGTTTTTGGTAACTTATGAACAGGGACATCTCTTTGGACATAAACCCTTCCCAAACTCTCACCATTCAAGAAACTAATCTGCACAAAGTGGATAGCTTCATGCTTATCCAAGTGATTTTCCATGTGCTATCATGTTCTTGTTCACTTATTCAGCCAGTCCAAATCGAGTCCTTTTGAGACTGCTTCGAGTCTCGAAGATACAGCTGCCAGTGGTGGGGATGGAGGGAAATGGATCTCAGAGTATTCATGGCCAAAGCAGCAAAGGGCCTACGAGCAAGTGCATGGACAAGGAGTGAGGGAAACCTTAGAAGGGATTCAAACACAAGAATAAGTAACTTAAGATAAAAATGTTCAGTACTGAAAGCCAATAAAATCAGCTAGGACAGGTGTAATAGGTGAATGCAACCAAAGACATTATGGTACATGAGACCTGGTTTTAAACACAAGATTAAAAATTTAACTTCAGCATACAAGTGCTTGAAATGCTCAGAAAGCTTATCAGCAATAGATCAAAAAATAAACAATTGGCTGAATCTTATGTTTTTTTGGCTAAGCCTGAGGCACTAGGCTTTTGGAGGGTTTGTTGCTGCGAGACCTAACAAGTTCCTGCATGGTATCTTATGAAACTCACCTCATTATTGCCTACCGGCATCTTGCACAACTGATTTTTTTCCTCCATTTTCACTCCACCTTACCACTCACCTTTCACAAAACAATTTGCCACTCAGTGAACAACCACTAAGACCCTGGCACCTCCTGCATCTTCACCATCTTTGAAATGTTGCATTGCACCCAGGCGAGGACTGGCATTCTGAGCCCACCCTGTTCATTGAAGGATGTGCCCAAAAGGGAGATAGCACTAGCAAAAGCAATCTGGAAATCCTGGTGGTTGTGGAGGTGTAGAGGAGGGCTGTCCTCTTCCCAGAGACATGCCTGAACAGGCTACATAACCAGATCCTACCAGCCTGGTTTGAGGTCAGTGCTATCTCAAGGGTGTCCAACAATGCCTCAGAAAGATCAATAACCTTCTCTGATCCTCCAGTGTAAGTGTCACAGTCTTCTCTGTGCCACCTCAGATGCTCTCTCTATCTGCCACCCACACTTCACCAAAGCTCATACTGTACCACCCTTACCATTGCACATCAATTCCTCCTTCACCTACTGTCCTCCCATCAGGCTGCCACACTATGAGTCCTGCGCATCCTCCGCGCTGCCTCCTAAATCCTACAGCAGATCGCGCCACCTCTTCCCCACATGCACCAACACGAACACTCATGTCAACCAATGTCAGCTGACTCATTAATCCCAGTTTTCTCATTGCAGAAGAAGACAGCATGTACTAAGGCACAGAGAGGCCAGTGCATGGAGGTGTGCCCAACATTAGGCTCCTTAATCCCTACAACGATATAATCCTGACCCTTGCAGGAGAAGATAGGAACTGCTTCTGCACAGACGCAGCAACATCCATGTCCTGCCACTTTGTGTACCTCTGCCACTTTCACCTTGATGTTGCCTTAACAAAAAGAGGAGAAATTGTATTGAGGGCACTTTGGTGTCATGGGTGAAGAAAGCAAAACTGTTTTCAAAATTTGTACATGAATATTATTGGCTGTAACTTTCATACAGCTGCTTCTAAGTCTGTCTGTGTAGGCACTCAAAGCATTGTCACACAATCTGACAGCAAATCATGGCCAAACAGGAGGCCTCAGAGATTGAGGCTTGTGCAGAGATCCATTAACATTAGCTATAATTGGGGGAACAATGCATTCAATATTATATTCGCTCACGGGACATGGGCATCACTGGCCGGGCCAGCACTTTTGCTCATCCCTTATTTCCCTTAGTGATGAGCTGCCTTCTTGTACTGCTGTCAATGCTGTTAATGAGGCAGTTCCAGGAATTTGACCCAGCAGCAGTGAAGGAACAATGATATATTTCCAAGTCAGAATGGTGAGTGGTTTGGAGGGGAACTGGTAGGTGGCGATGTTCCCGTGAACCTGCCGCCCTTGCCTTTCTAGATGGTAGTGGGCATGGGTTTGGAAAGTGCTATCCAAGGAACCTTGGTGAATTTCTGCAGTGCAACTTGTACATGGTCCACACTGCCGCAACTGGACAACAGTAGTGAAGAGGTAATTGATTGTGGATGTGGTGCTAATCAAGTGGGCTGATTTGTCCTGGATGGTGTCAAGTTTCTTAAGTGTTGTTGGAGCTGCAGTCATCCAGGCAAGTGGGGAGTATTCTATCACACTCCTGACTTGTGCCTTGTAGATGGTGGACAGGCTTTGAGGAGTGAAGAGGTGAGGTACTTGCTGAAGAATTCCTAGCCTCTAACCTGATCTTGTAGCCACTGTATTTATATTGCCAGTCTAGTTCAATTTCTGAATAATGGTGACACCCATGATGTTGAGTTGGTGGTATGGGGTGGGGGTTGGGGGTCCACAGGGGGATTAGTTCCTTCGATCGTCAAGAGGAATTGGTTAGATTCTGTTCAGTTGGAAATTATCATTGCTTGGCACTTGCGTTACATGAATGTTTCTTGCCACATTTCGGCCTAAGCCTGTTTATTGTCCAGGTCTTGTTGCACATTGACATGGATTGTTTCAGCATCTGAGAGATGTGAATGATGCTGAATATTTGTATAAAGGTAAAGATAAAGGGAAAGTACAACAAGATCTAAGTATTCTTGTACATCAGTCAATGAAAGCAAGCATGCAGGTACAGCAGGCAGTGAAGGAAGCTAATGGCATGCTAGCCTTCATAACAAGAGGAATTGAGTAAAGGAGCAAAGAGGTCCTTCTGCAGCTGTGCAGGGCCCCAGTGAGACCGCACCTGGAGTATTGTGTGCAGTTTTGGTCTCCAAATTTGAGGAAGGACATTCTTGCTATTGAGGGAGTGCAGCGTAGGTTCACGAGGTTAATTCCCGGAATGGCGGGACTATCAAATGTTGAAAGATTGGAGTGACTGGGCTTGTATACACTTGAGTTTAGAAGGATGAGAGGCGATCTGATTGAGACGTATAAGATTAGTAAGGGATTGGACACTCTGGAGGCAGGGAGCATGTTTCTGCTGATGGGTGAGTCCAGAACCAGAGGACACAGTTTAAAAATAGGGGGTAGGCCATTTAGAACAGAGTTGAGGAAAAACTTCTTCACGCAGAGAGTGGTGGATATATGGAATGCTCTGCCCCAGAGGGCAGTGGAGGCCAAGTCTCTGGATACTTTCAAGAAAGAGATGGATAGAGCTCTTATAGATAATGGAATCAAGGGTTATGGGGATAAGGCAGGAACAGGATACTGATTGTGGATGATCAGCCATGATCATAATGAATGGTGTTACTGGCTCGAAGGGCCGAATGGCCTACTCCTGCACCTATTGTCCATTGTCTATTGTCTATTGTCTATTTTCTATCAGTGAACATCAGCACTTCTGACTTATGATGGAGGGAATGTTATTTATGAAGCAGCTGAAGATGGTTGGGCCTAGGACACTACTCTCACAAACTCCTACAGAGATGTCCGGGAGCAGAGATGATTGACCTTCAACACTCACAACCATCTTTCTATGTGCCAGGTGTGAGTCCAACCAGTGAAATGCTTTCCCCTTTCCCATTGACTCCAGTTTTGCCAGGGCCATTTCAGAACCCTCTTCCCCTCCCCCATTTCTGATGAAGGGTCTAGGCCCGAAACGTCAAGTTTTCCTGCTCCTATGATGCTGCTTGACCTGCTGTGTTCATCCAGCCCCACACCTTGTTATCTTGGATTCTCCAGCATCTGCAGTACCTTTTATCTCCTTGATATCATATTTGGTCAAATGTGATTTCAAGGGCTGTCACTGTCATCTGACCTCTGGAATTCAGCTCTTTTGTCTGTGTTTTAATCAAGGCTATAATGAGATCAGGAGCTGATTGGCCCTGGTGGAACCCAAACTGGGCATCACTGAGCAGGTTATTGCTGAGCAGGTTTTGCCTGATAGCACTGTTGATGACACCTTCCATCACTTTACTGATGATTGAGAGTAGACTGATGGGGCGGTAATTGGCCGGGTAATTTTCTACATGGTCAGATAGACTCATCCACGCAAAATCTCTCCATCATTGCATCCATCCTGGCCATGTCTTACAGTCTGTCCTCCTTCAAAATCCTGATGACCCAGACCCCTTTTGCAGTTATGCTGCAATTTTGCCCAGAGCCTGCAACTGTCAATCTCAAAATTGAAGTGCTAAGCTGTAGCTGCTATTTCACAACACCCCCTTAACTTAAACCTGCATTCTGCTGCCCCCTCGGCTTTTGAAGTTGGACCCAGTGGACTAACTGTGGCCCACCCTTCTTGTCCCATATGATCAGACAGCTCCAGGCATGACATGCTTGACTGTTCTCTATAGATCTGCCTGACCAGTGCCTCTATATCTCTCTGACCTATTAGCCTTACACCCCAGACTGGCTGCCACAGTGCCAAAGGTCTGACCATGGCCCACTCTCTGCACTGCAAACACAGCAAGTCAAGACAAGACAAGAAGGCTGTGAGCTAACAGATAGGAGTTAAGCGACTGTGTGCTAGGAGAGCAAGCTTACATCCCTGAGATGCAGCCTGATCCAGTGCACTGTTTGGATACCTGACGTGTGTGCAAATTGTCCCTACTACAGCCTTTCAATGCAAATTGCTGGTGCATCCTGCATTGAGAGATTGTGTTTCCAGAACATGCTGTCAGTGGATAGGAGAAGTGCAGGATGGTTGAGATGGACTGACAGACATCAGGTGCCAATCTGGTGCGAAGTTCCATGGAGAAGGATTGTGTGTGGCTGGTGCCTGTGTGTCATGCCCTGAGCTTCAGTTTGGTTTCAGGCAAAATGAAGGTAAATCAGAGCAAGTGGTGAGCTGAAACCACCAGATAACTCTTGGGTTTCCTTGTTGAGTTTTCCTGATGTTGAGATTGTTTAGCGAGTTTGGAAAGGTGATGTGTGAATATTAATGAAGTGAGTAACAAGACCTTTAACAAGTATTATTTCTCTGTCCATTCACATCTTGCCCTGTCTGGTGACAGTCTCACCACACCGCTTCTGAAAAACATAAAAGATGGAGTGAGATGATTTTGATGATGAGACGTGTTTCGCACTTGTCACCGAATTCTGCCACACATCTCACTATTGTTCACATTCCTGTACTACTCTGCACAACATTCAGAAAGTGCACCACTGATCCCCCAGTGGTCAGGGGGATTCTAAACGCCTAGAAATTAAATGCAGAGCTTTTCATACCTATTTTGAGCATGGACATTAAATTCCATTTATTTTTGGCTTTTCCCAATGGCAGACAACAGATTTCTTGTTCTTAATGATCTTGCACTTCCTGTACTCTATACTGAAGGCTCAAGAGGATATGTAGGAGCCAAAAAAACAAGGTTGAATTTTTCCACCAAGGAGACAACTATAAAGGTAAATATTATTTCAAAATGAATAATTTTCTGTGAAATTTCAAAGATTAAAATGATACTGGTTGTTTTCTTGAGCATTTTGTAATAGATCGAGGGAACTAGAAAGAAAAATGTGATAATGTAAATCTGGCCAAAACCTGTTGAAATGTTATTTCATATTCTGCAGCCTATATGCTAGTCAAGTTCTCAGCAATTGAAGATCAAGCAATAAAGTTTATTAATAAAATGAAAACCCCATCAGAGAAATACACTCCTGATTTGTCTGGCATGCCGTTGTTAATGGTCTCAGTTACTCATCTTGCAAAAGATTGAGTCATTTGTGTTCTCTGGGGTTATCAAGCTACATAAAGCTACTGCAGAGATAAATGAAGTATTTTGTTGCAGAGGTATGATTTGGAGTATTATAACTGGAGATTTCGATCCATCTTATACACTTTTCACAAGCAGCATTGTGAGATTCTCACTAGGCAGCAGCAAGATGCCAATTGGCAAGGATTAATATACATTTTGGGTGTTTTGTGAATAGCCGTTTACAGAACAAAGAAAGAACAAAGAAAATTACAGCACAGGAACAGACCCTTCGGCCTTCCAAGCCTGCACTGATATGCCACCTATCACAACTGAAACCCCCTACCTTTCTGGGGACCATATCCCTCTATTCCAGGCACCCACCACCCTCTGTGTAAAAAACTTGCCTTGTACATCACCTTTAAACTTTGCCCCTCGCACCTTAAATCCAGGACCCCTGGTAACTGACTCTTCCACCCTGGGAGAAAGCTTCTGATTATTCACTTTGTGCATGCCCTTCATAATCTTGTAGACCTCTATCAAGTCGCCCCTCAACCTCCGTTGTTCCAGTGAGAACAACCCAAGTTTCTCCATACTCTCCTCATAGCTAATGCCCTCCATACCAGGCAACATCCTGGTAAATCTTTTCTGTACCCTCTCCAAAGGCACCACATCCTTCTAGTAGTGTGGGGACCAGAATTGAACACAATATTCCAATGCAGCCTAACTAAGGTTCTATAAAGCTGCAATATTACCTGCAAATTTTTAAACTCAATGCCCCGGCCGATGAAGGCAAGCATGCTGTATGCCTTGTTGACTACCTTCTCCACCTGTATTGCCAGTATCAGTGACCTGTGTGCCTGTACACCCAGATCCCTCTGCCTATCAGTACTCTTGTGGGTTCTACCATTTACTGTATATTTTCCATCTGGATTAGACCTTCCAAAATGTATTACCTCACATTTTTCCGGATTAAACTCCATCTGCCATCCCTCTGCCCAAGACACCAACCGATCTATGTCCTGCTGTATCCTTTGATGGTCCTCATCGCTATCTGCAATTCCACCGACCTTTGTGTCTTGAACAGACTTACTAATCAAACCAGTTACATTCTCCTCCAAATCATTTATATATATTACAAACAGCAAAGGTCCCAACACTGATCCCTGAGGAACGCCACTAGTCACAGCCCTCCATTCAGAAATGCACCCTTCCATTGCTACCCTCTGTCTTCTATGGCCGAGCCAGTTTTTTTATCCATCTTACAAGCTCACTTCTGACCCCGTGAAACTTTACCTTCTGTATCAGTCTGTCATGAGGGACCTTGTCAAAGGCCTTACTGATGTTCATGTAGACAACATCCACTGCCCTACCCTCATCAATCATCTTCGTCACTTCCTCAAAAAACTTAACCAAGTTAGTGAGACACGACCTCCCCTTCACAAAACCATGTTGCCTCTCGCTAATACGCCCATTGATTTCCACGTGGGAGTAAATCCTGTCTCGAAGAATCCTCTCCAATAATTTCCCTACCACTGACGTAAGGCTCACCGGCCTGTAATTTGCTGGATTATCCCTGTCACCCTTCTTAAACAAAGGAACAGCATTGGCTATGCTCCAATCCTCTGGGACCTCCCCTGTAGCCAGTGAGGAAACAAAGATTTCTCTCAAGGCCTCAGCAATTTCCTCCCTTGCATCTCTCAGTATTCTCGGGTATATCCCATCAGGCCCTGGGGACTTTTCTACCTTAATGTTTTTCAGGACCTCCAATACCTCCTCCCTTTTGATGCCAACATGGGCCCAAACTATCTACGCATCCTTCCCCAGACTCATCATCCACCAAGTCCTTCTGTATGGTGAATTCTGACACAAAGTACTCATTTAATACCTCGCCCATTTCCTCTGGTTCTACAGATAAATTCCCTTTCCTGTCCTTGAGTGGGCCAACCCTCTGTCTGGCTACCCTCTTACTGTTTATATATGTATAAAAAGCCTTGGGATTTTCCTTAGTTCTGTTGGCCAGTGCCTTTTCATGACCTCTTTCAGCCCTCCTGACTCCTTGCTTAAGTTTCTTTCGACTTTCCTTGTAATACACCCGTGCTTCGTGTGTTTGCAGCCTCCCAGCCTTAATAAATGCTTCTTATCTTTTAGTTTGATCTAAAATTACCTGAAAGCCTGCTTTGTGGCTATTCTTTAAAGTCACAGCACTCACGTATTGTATATTTAAGCTGTGTATGGGCCAAGTGCTGGAAAATGGGATTTGAACAGTTAAATGGTTTAACCAGCACAGATTAAATGGGCTGAAGGGCTATTTTCTGTGCTGTAAATCTCTATGACCCTCTGACTCAAGGATTTTAAGTAGAAGGTCATGCAGTTGAGCCATGACTGGAAAAAACGTAATAAATTCTAGAACAGAATGATGCTGCATATTTAATATTATGACACATATCACATGCCTGTAAACTTAGGGAAATGCTGAACGTTTTTACTTCTTAAAAAGGGAATAAAACAGTATGGTATACTGACAACTTATCTTGACCTAAATGATTCCAACAGTCAGGTGATTTATCCTTAGACAAAGATAAACACATATCTCTGGAAAATCACTTGAATATAAATATGTCTAAGGACCCTCCCTTGAAAATGAAATCAAAATGCAAGACCACATCCCCTTGTCTGGATAGCCATAAAAACTCAAATATGGTGATCCCTCAAACTCAGTTTATGGAACACTGAAACCTGGCCAAGTGAGGTAAGGAAAAAAAAACAGTTTACCCAAGAACTAACTAGGAGAAAGTCAGAGATAACAAGGTGTGGGGCTGGATGAACACAGCAGGCCAAGCAGCATCATAGGAGCAGGAAAGCTTGACGTTTCGGGCCCAGACCCTTCATCAGACCAATAGGACACAAGAAGGAACATTCTCCGACAAGGAGAATTGGACTCCGTCTAATGTAAACAGCCAGGCCAGGCAGTGAATGAGGTGCTAACTTGTCTTCCCCTTTAAGATTGGTCTCAACAGGAGCGCTGTCCCAACTTCGTGTGAAAATCCAATTTCTGTTTTCTTAGGAGAACGAAAAGAAAGAACTCAACAGGTCTAAAGTTCCTTGTGTCTCAAATAACTAATTTAAATATGTGATTGGTTCTCGTTATTCTGTAAATAGACTAAGTGCTTCATCTCTAAAACTCATCTTTCCTTGAGTGTGTATGTCTGGTTCCACGAGGTAGTGAGTGTTTTCACTGTGCTTATGTTTTGGTTGTTGTGTGAATAAACGTCTTTTATATTTTTAAAATTACCAGAAAGCCTGCTCTGTGTCTATTCTTTAAAGTTTCAACACACAAAAGTTTTAAAAATACTCATTAAAAAGACAGTGGAATTTTGTCAGGTTAATTTTGTTTTGTCAAGTGAGATTCATAGCACCCAGCCCACCATGACTCAGAAAGAACTTTCCTCACACAATCTTCCTCTCTTCACTTTATTTGTAAGGTAACAGGGGTCTTGAGTGTGTTTCTTGGGAAATAACATGCCCAGAGAACCATTCCTCACTTCTGGGACCTTCTGACTTTCACGCATCTGGTTGCCATAATTAAAGCCCAGGTCCTGACTAGTTCAGACACTTCAAGCCAGGAACAGGTCCTCATTCATCATTATTTTTGAACATATGGCCCACAGGAAAGGAAAACCCACTTCCTACCCAATCTTTGGACTGCATGGACACTGATTCCCAGACTCTGATGGGACCAAGTGCCTGATTAAGTGTGGCCCATCGCCTGTAGTGTAATGAAACATGCCCATAACTGACTATGGCAGTACATGGTGACTGAGTGTAGGACCCCACTAAGAACTTGCAAAAATAGCTTGAAGCACTTGCAGTCTGTGAGCCATGTAAACTGTTGGAGCACGCTGCCACCTGCCATAGCACGGTGCTGCACAGTGACATGTCCACTCCCTGTGTGATGGAAAGTTTGGCTGTTTTGTGATCCCACTATCATATGTTGCCTGCCTCTTTTGCTGCATAAAAAAAAAGGTGCAGGTACCAGAGGATGGTAACCTGCAATTGAGCACTAAAGATCCTGCGTACTAACAAAGCAACGTGAGCTACACGAAGTCTAATAGCATGTAAGCCATAGAGTCAGAGTCATACAGCGTGGAAATTGATCCTTCAATCCAACCAGTCCATGTCGACCATGTTCCCAAACTAGACTAGTCCCACTTGCCTGCGTTTGGCACCTATCCCTCTAAATCTTTCCTATTCATGTACAGATCGAAATGTCTTTTAAATATTGCAACTGTGCCTGCATCCACCACTTCCTCTGGCAGTTAATTCACACACTGTGTGTAAGTCAGTGCTGAAATCAGTGAGTGTGTGCTCAGAAAGCAATGTCAAAGAGCCAGAGGCTAGGAGCCTCGAAGTAAGCACATAGTGAGTGAGCACTATGACAACTAAGAGCCATAAGATGCATTCCATAAAGGTGCACATGTCCCTGCCATCAAAGCAACCTGGCACAAGTGTGAAGATCAAATATATCCCTGAACTTCGATCTAAAGTGTTGAACTGGTGTGTGAATTAGTCCAACAGCAAACTTGGTGATGTGGTGAAGCGGGTGGTCTTCCGGAGCTGACTTGTGTGGATGATGGGGTCAAGGAGGAATGTGACCATGAACCATGAAGGGACAGTGTTGTGAAGAAGAAGACAGATTTCGGCTGGGACAAGCATTCAGTGAGCTGCAGCCACCAGATCCCAGCTCTGATTTATGTCTTGGAAATAGGCGCCACCGGGTTTCTCGACAAAGGAGAGGGGAATTTGGAGTGGCCTATAAATAAGGTGAGTTGAGGTTTTAATGCCTGAAAATAAAGTAATCATTGCTCAATTTGAAATTTGCTATTTATGTCTTTTTACATATGACTGGGGAAATGTTTTGACATCAAGAATCAGAAGTTTTCATTTGCACAATATTTTTTGATATTTCTTGTAACTATTCACCATACCTGGAAGGGAATTCCCTGCCCTACATCTTGTTACAGTCAGTATAGAGATGAGAAATGTTTCCCACATCCTTTCACTAGTCGATAACATTACACGGGTCATGGTTTTTTGTCTTTTTCTTGAAATTAGTGTCACCATCACTGCATAGGTAGACTTCACTTCCTGTATTATTTGCTGGGCACTTCTTACTACTCCAAATGGAGTTAAATAAGACCTGGACAGTCTATCATCTTTATACAAATCTCAAATGTATATTAGTGTCTAGATTGAGATTTTCCACATGGGAGTTTGGAATAATTTGCAGCTTCTGGTCTGATTATTTTGCTTCTGGTGCAAACGATAAAGTGCACTTATATGGATTGACTACTGCGCTGAAGGCAAGTTACACTGAAGTTTCTGCACAAGCTCATTTGTGTAAATTATCAGAAAAATGGATACAATTCAATTTCTGCTTGGAATGGTGGGTCACCAAATATCTAAGGTCCACTCATGCAATGGGCCAGGAATGAAAAATTACCCTCTGCATGAAGCTGATGACTCCAGGTTAAGTCAGATATAATTGGCTACTGATGTATAATTACCATATTAGAGCAGGACACACCTTTCTTGAGTTTAACTGAATGCTGACCATAAATCTTTGATGTACGAAGAAGGTCAGACTAATTGTAGATTTGGTCAACAGTGATCAACACTGGACTCATGCAGCAGGATGCCTGCATGAATGACATTTTGAGCACTCTGATGAACATCCCAAAATGTGGGCAAATCAGTTATAAGTGAATATTTCAATATGGATACAAGACCAAATTTGTGGCTGGCACTGTTTCAGGTGAATGAACATATTAACCAATGTAAATAATCATGGATACTCATGGGCACCATTCAATTATGATTAAAGTTCTATGACCTTTAGCACTACTTTGTTTGATTGTAGCCAAATTAAGCAGCTAGGTGGGCAGAAATAATGGGGAAATTCCAGGGCTGTGGGTACAGATATAACAGCTCTCATAGTTTTTTCACACCATTTCAAAATAATCAGAAGTCTTACTTTTCAAGATCATTATATATAATTCTTGCCTCGAGTGTATTGTTTTGCACAAGTCACTGAACTTATCCCTGACATCATTCAGGGTATGCAAGTTAGGAGAACACAACATCTTTTCATCAAATCCGTGCTCGGAGTCACAGATCTTGACATTGGAGTTGGTAACGCTGCTCCCCTGAAAAAGACTCTCCCTTATTTCCAATAATAAATGTAGCAAGTGCTTGAGCAACTCAGCAAGTTTCTTCTTTATTTCAGATACCCTACATCCAAAGTAATTTGCTTTTATTTCCCCAATTTCCACGTAATTTAATTCTTTTGCAGATGCAATGATACGTCCTTGACCCGAACATTTCTAGCATGTAGCAGAAATCCAGGAAGCCCAGATCTCTGAGTAACTAGGTTCAAGTAATTGGATAATGCATAGATTAAGAAACTGTTAGACACGTCTAAATTCAAAAACTGTGATGTGAAGAATTAGATCGGATTTGGTTGGCTTTTCACTGTGAACTTTCCAGTGGTAAAATTGTAACTGTTCATTACTACCAGAAAATATCTAATATTTCATTGAACAAAGCAGAATAGCAGGAAACCTAAATCTCCTAGAAGCAAAAGGTAAAAATTTAACCAAATAGTTTCTTTTGGTCTATTTCTTTCTAGTTTCTCGATACGATGTTGTCCAAAAATTATTCTTATAATTTCTGAAAAATCCTTGACCTTTATTGTATTTTTAAAGGCAGGATATTTAGAAGTGCATTTAATATTCCAAAAATAGCTTCACCTGTACTAAATTAGAACCTGTACTAAATTAACCTGTAAACAAATCACATCTGAGTGTTTGATTAGCTGTGACGTTAACAGCATCACATTGTCTGGGTATTTCCAGTGAATTGTTTATACGATTAGTAAATGCAGCTATTCTTTTTAATTTTCCATATTTACATAATATCCCATTAACATGAAATTATACTCCCTTCTGAGCTGCATCACTTTCGCTGATCGTACATAAAACTATCAGTCATTGCTGAGCCATCTGCCTATTGGTAAAATTTATTTGAATGTTATCAATCTCCATCATATTCATCAATTGCTAACGTAGCTTGATGCAATCATTAAACTTAAAAGGGCTGACTTCTAAATAATTTAGTACAAAGCAAGTAATAAGATCAGATTCTTGTGAAACTCCATTAGTCAGCCCTGCATAGATTTTTTTTTTGACCACATTCTGATTTCTGCTGTCAATCTAGGATGAAATTCCCGTTAGAGCATAAAGAACAACAGATGTGTCAATTCTTGTCAGAACTGCTTCATTTGCTTGGAAAGAATCTATAGTACAAATGATTGAGTACCATTATGACAATTACCTCTATTAGCCTTGTAGTACAGGTGTTGATCCTTGACCATAAAATTCATCTGCAACTTTATTGATGTTTGGTATCCTCCTCACACAACCTTCTTGTGATTGAGTTAAATTTGCCATCTGTGATAGTCACTAGTTAGTAGTGGGTTCTCCTTATTATACCATCCTCACTATGTCCTTATTCCCCATCCTCACTATGTTGTCTCTCCTCTAAAAGAGCGACACACTCATCACAATGAGACCTGCTGATGCACCCAAGCTGCTTCTTGTGCTGTAGTTGAGATTTTTCTTGCAATATCTGTTGCTTTGCCCCTGACAACATCTTAATGCCTGTTATTCAGCAGACAGAAATTTCGATACTTTGGGCAACCTGTGCAAATTTCATTTTCAGCTTATATTTTAGAAGCTAATCCTGGTACTAACATGTTTTAAAGCAGCCTTAATACAGATAAATTTTAATTCATAGAGAAATTCCATTCCAAAAGCATTTGAATTTGGTTAAACTTAATTAAATTAATAAATTAAATTAATCTTTACTCTATTAAGAAGTGCCTTCAATTAATATTCTTGAATGTGAAGATTGCAATATACTGAAAACAATCATCTGGCTAAAGGAACACTATGTAAACTGAGAAATGCCAGCTTTCATCTGTCATTGCATGGGTTTGGAAAGAGTCCTGCTGACTCCGATGAAATCCAGTGAAATGTCAGGAATAGATTAATGCAGCAGCATGACTAGTGCTGCAAGCTCTCAAGTTAATTCTGAATATTGACTGTGTGGGTCTGTACAAATTGGACAGCTTGATTAACTTGCTGCCTCAGCTCTGATGATTCAATGAGCTTTTCCTGATACTTGTAGAATTAAATACTTGCTTATTTGCTTACACGGTAGTTCACGTGACTAGGAACCAGATGTTGGCTATTAGTAGGTTTGCCTAAAAAACACTTATCATAACTTACATAAACCAGATGTTGTTGAAAATGGTAGTGCAATCTTTTCATGCTAGAATTACAAAAATGTGCTCCAATCTGAACTGCAAAAATTTGAAGGGTTTTACTGTACTTTAGAAAAACATTTGCTCCTCATTGCAAAGCATAATGCAGAACCCTTTCATGTCCTCATACAGGCTATTTTTGAAGTGGAGTCACTGTTGTTGTTGACAGCCAAGTTGGATATTGCAAGCAACAAATTGAGAGATAATGCCAGGAATTGGCATTGAATTTTGTTTTCTGATTGCTCCTGGAACTTCAACTCAAGATCAGTACAAGGTTCACTTATACATCTAAGCAGTTTGAATGTTATGTTTGTAGCTTTGTGCAGTTAACATTTTGCCCTAGGGAGCTGACACCAATGTGAGGTGAAGTCTAAGGCCTGCGTATTCACATTAACAGGGCACCAACCTTAGAAGAAACTCACCTAACTGGCAGGAGCTTAGCTTCAAGCAGGCAGGGAGTCAAAGATAGAGTGGGCCCCATCACCCCCAGATGTAGGCCGGCATTGGCTCAGGGTTGCTGATTACTATGTCAGGCCATTTAAAAGGCTGGCTTTGGTTCTCCAGGCTTTGATGTAGTTGTTCATATTTTAATCCTCATTCCTTATACTCCTTTACCCCAGTCTAACCTCCATCTCTCATTTATGCCAACCAATGCCAACTCATGTATCTACCCACAGCCAATGGCCCCCAATACACTGCATGCCCACTTTTCTCAATGCTTCCTTAACACCTCTAAGACAGTTCAGGCCCTCTAAGCAAGACATTTGACCTTACACAATCCATTAAAAACTCACTTAATATCCACAATGAGCAAATCTCAGGAAAGACGTTTTGATGAAACAAAATGAAGTTCTAAATAACAATCACAGCATTTAGTATATTTAAAAAATCTAACATTCATGAAGGCTCATTCAAAACATGTAAAGTCATTAAATTAATTAAGGAGATAGCAAGAACTGTGGATGCTGGAGTCAGAGATAACACAGTGTGGAGCTGGAGGAACACAACAGGCCAGGCGGCATCAGAGGAGTAGGAGAGTCAACATTTTGGGTCAGGACCCTTCTTCAGAACTAGGGAGGGGGAAGGGAGCTGGGACTTAGAGAGAGAAGTGGTGTGGCTGGGGCAAGGTAAGTAGAATGGTGATAGGTGGATGTGGGTATGGTGTGGTGGTAATTGGTCGGTGGGAAGGGTGGGGTGGATAGGTGGGAAAGAAGATGGGCAGGCTGTGTCAGGTCACGGAGGTGAGAGGGAGGAGGGGTGTGTCTGGGGAGGGGAGGTGAGATGGTGATAGGTGGATGCAGGTGGGGGCTAGTAGGGATTGGTCAGTGGGAAGGGTGGGGGGGATAGATGGGGAAGAAAATGGACAGTTTACATCAGGTCAAGGAGGCGGGGATGAGAGGGATGTCTGGACATGGGATGAGGCCAGGGTTGGGGAGATTTTAAAACTGGTGATTCTATGTTCAGGCCATCGGGCTGTAGGCTCCCAAGGCAGAATATGAGGCTTTTCTCCTCCAGTTTGGGGGTGGTGTCGGTGTGGCACTGGAGGAGGCCCCAGTTGGACATGTCACCAAGGGAGTGGGAGGGCAAATTAAAATGCTTAGCGACTGGAAAGTGTTGTCAATTATTGCATACAGACCGCAGATGCTCCACAAAATGGTCCCCGAGTCTGCACTTGGTCTCACCAATGTAAAGGAGGCCACACTGGGAGCAACAGATACAGTAGACCAGGTTAAATTGCTAAATTAATTAATCCATTATACTAAGATCTATATTCATAACTCTGCATCAACACAAAATAAATGCTTAGCTTTTGGATCTGTTCATCAAACCATGAGTTTAGGATCTCCTAAGATAGTGATAGGGTGAACAATGAAGCCAAGCAAGAATAATGACAAAGTAGTTGCTCTTGAGGCATCATTAACAAATAGCCATGGTTACTTTGGGAACAAGTTTATTAGACTGTAACTGATGCAGCAAGCCTACTTAAAAAAAAATGTGGGGCTGGGTACTTAAAAAAATGCAGTTTGAGTTTTTTAAAATCATTCACTGACACAAGTACCCCTTTTTTTAAAGGGCTGAACATTTAAATATCTTCACTACTTGATAGATCTCTCTCGATACATCTACAGATGTTATTCATCATAAAAGGGCATTTATGACTACTCTAAAAATTTGTAAGTCCAGCACTGTGGGTTAGGACACTTGCTATAACAGAAATGGAGAGTGTTTTAATTCAGCTCTGAGTTCAAATGGCCTTGCTGAGTTTAGGCTTCCATTATTGTGAGTCATGGCCTTCCTTCCATTTCAATTACAGCAAAAATGAAATCTGTTGAAAGTGGGGTGGACTTCCAAAATCTGGTTCCACATGCCATTTTTGAAAGTCCTTGGATCTTTCTGACTTCACAGTATTCTGGGCTAAAGTATTAGGTTAAACAATATTGTATAATTCAATTGATTGAGCTGAATTGTATCTTGAGTAAGCTAAGTCCACTTTAGGAGGATTGGCATTCCTCCTGACTACAATCAATGGTTAATTTATTTGTAGCTTATCTCTTTTCTATTAAAGATTAGATGAACAATAATCTGCTATAAGAATAATTATTAAAATTCAGTTAATAACTGAAAAATTTTTGAAGAATGTATCTTATACTTTAATGTTTATATGTTGGAAAGGAGTGGGGAAATTTTCTTCTTTATGTAAAAACTACGCTGAATTATATTGAGGTCACATATTAACTCATATAAGGGAAGAAATTTTATTTTGTATTAGTTTAATGAAAGAATTTAAAATGAAGCAGTTGGGTTTTTTTTTGCTTGACAGCCTGAAGCTTTTTATTCCCTTTCTAACTACACAGCTCTTTTAATTATGTTGTGAGATAATTAGTATAAACACTTGACGGGGCTAACTTGGATGTGATGGAAAATAAAATTGAGATAGATACATAACACCAACTTAACCAACATCTCTCCTTTTATCACCTGAAGTCAAAATTACCCCTGATTTCCTAGCTGTTTTTAAGATAATTGGTAAAAGGACCAGAGGTGACATAAAAAAATAAACTTTTCCAGTGAGTCGTTATGATCTGAAATGTCGCGCCTGAAAGGCTAGTGGAAGCAGATTCAATAACTTTCAAAAGCGAATTGGTTAAATATCTTAAATGGAAACAATTCTTAGCTTATGGGTAAAAGCCAGAGGAATGATACTAATTGGATAGCTCTTTCAACAGCTTGCCTCAAGCATGATGCATCAATTGACCTCCTCTTGTTGAATGATTTTAGTTCAAAATAGATGGGTTAATGCGTCGAAGTGAGCATCATAGACAGAGTGAAATTTCAGTCATTAGGATTAAATGGTGATACCAATTAACCCACAGAATAATTCTAACTTCATATATTGAATTAACTGTCAGTGCTTCCAATGGATTTGAAGTGATACTTTCCAACTATTTTTATCTTTTTCAAACTGCTCCTTTTGCTAACTGCTGTTACTGCCCATCCTGTACTTCACCTTACCTTCTCACTATTACTACAAATATGAGGTGAGCTGACTCAATTAGAATCATTGTACCTGAATAGATTTCCTCTGTGCTGCCATTAAAAACAACTTTAAATTCGGTGTTTAATATTGTCTCACTTCAGCCCAGGTTGTTGTTATGGTTATGTCATATAGTTAGCATCCTGTATACTTTTAAGGAACATGTTCATGATAGTATCATTGTATCAAAGCAAATTATGCATTTGTTGAGTGCATAAATGTCTCAAATTCTATCTTAATGATGGTCATTTGAAGTATAGCACATTGGTGAAATCCTGTGATTCTTTGCAAGTTAATAATTTAATGTTAGTCCAAACTGATATACTTTTCATCATATCATTTGTTAATATCAAGAATGGTAATAAATGCCTGGTGAATCTTTCAGTACCACATTATGTGCTTCTAATTCTTATGTTATGGGAAATAACATAAGCATTGCCATATCAGGTACAGTTATCTTGCTGAAGGTAAAACCCACACCATGGTGGCAGTTCATGGTTAGCACCAGTGGTCATTTATAAAACAGCCCAAGATCTTAGTGGCAGATATTTGGCAAACTCATTGAGGATCAATATGACGGCAGTTTGAACATCAAAGCTTTTGGAAAGTTAACAGCACCACTTTCTGTATGCAGATATTTGTCAATTGAGCTACTTTCTTCCTGCTTAAAACTTTAAGTGCTTTCAACTTGGAAAACTTCCCTTCCTTTAAAAAAAAATGAATGGAAAGTCTGCCTTCTGACTTAAAAAAGTAAAAGGGCAGTCAAAGGTTACTCACTGCATAGATGCAAACATCTCCTGAATAAAATGCAGTTTTAAAAACAAACAAGGATTACCAGTATCCAAATATCATCATACGTCAATTCAATAAGGCAATCAGATGCATTTATGACCATTATGTTCTATTAATATCATTTGTCCTGACCAGGCAAGACAGCACACCTAAAAGCTAAAATTGAGACAGGAGCTAGTATCAAAAATTACAATGGTGCAGTCTGAAAGATGCATATTTTAGCAAATGGCACTTCATGGAACAACCTACAAGATATTATCTCTCAGTGTATAACGGGTTGGCAGAATCACACTGCCATTCTAATACACAAGCTCACCTTGGTTTCCTGAGATCTTTGACCTGGTAGCTACCCAGGGTCCAGCAGGCAGCAGGAGTACCAGTATGCACAGAACTTGGCGTAATCACAAATCATGAGATTGAAAATAGAACCAATGTGACAGCACAGGCAACATATGATCCAGTTGAATTAGCTGAATTTGAACATTTCTTAAGAAAGGTGAGCTACCATTGGCCAGAGTCACTGTAAACAGTTGCAATCAGCAGCTGCTGAAGATGAACAATTACAAGAGTTGCAAAAGAGCATTATGCAGGGATTCTAACAGTATTAAAGAGGTTCCTAAGACCTTTGTTCATTTTGGCCATACAGAGACAATCAGGACATAACACACCAAGTCATTTTCAATTGCAAACAAGGTCCAATACCAAAAGCACTATGTTAGGATATCATGACTATGTTACATCAGGGCATATATGTTCTGAATGCACATGAAGACTAGCACATGAATCTGTGTTCTAGTCAAGAATAAGTTATTCAATAACTTCTGAAGGCAGGCCAAATGTAGCCTCAGCAGCAGAGAGAATCTTGATATCCACACAATGTTTCATTTAATCTTTGGATGAAAATAGCAACAGATTCATTTTTATTCACATTTCACAGGGAATATCATATCCTGTGACAGATTACTTCTCCACAACTTAGGAGCACAACAAATCCGGTGATGACTGCAAATTTCAATTTATTTGATGTCCTGGAACAGATAGTGTCTGACAAAAGATTGCAAATCGCTGGCAAATTGTTTCCAGACATGTGGGGAGTAACTCTCATCACATAATCACCACACTATCTGTGCTCAAACTGTCTTGCAGAATATATGGTACGACTATCAAAGAAGTGATCAATAAATGTTCAGAAATGAAACAAGATTTCCACAATCCATTGTTTCATTTTCATGCAACATCAGTTATCGAGAGGTTACCATCCCCAGCACAACTTATGCTCAGAAAGAAGGAGTGAATGACCTTGCCCAGTGACTATTCTGAGACACCGAATATTTTTCAAATCAGAGGAAAATGGAAGAGATATGTGATTCATGGTGCTACATAGCAAAGAAACAGAAGTCAGCTCATTCCAGTGTATGACATGCCGATTATGCACAAAGAGAATAAGGAAGAAAATGCTGATGGTGATGATTGTGTAGTAATGTGGACTGACAACAATCAGCAACAAGACGACTAGAAGTGTCAACCAAGAGAAAGCATGAACAAATCTTACCTCCTCAGACTGGTAAATGATCACCAGATCAGGATGAATTGGCAAACCTCTAAAGTTTGAACTGTTAGTCTTGTAAACTTTGTTTTACCTGTTTGCATAATTATTGAACTGACAACATATGCCTGTATATGACCTTGTGTATACATGCTTGGGATTTTCTTATTTTTGATAAAAGGGGGATTTTGTGCTATGACTCACAGTTAGTATGCAGTATACCTTTAAGAGACATGCTCATGATACTGTCACTGCATCATAACATGTGACCTGAGGATATAAAGATCTCAGGTTCCGCCTTAGCAAGGGTCATTTGAAGTAAGGCATGATGGTGAAATCCAACTATTGCTGCAACTAAATAGCTTAAATTTAGGCCAGAGTTCAGTTGAGTCCAAGAGAAAGGAATCCTTTTAAAATTAACTTTGACCATCTGAGTGAGCAGAAGAATGACTGAGGGGTGAGTGGTCCAGTTCATGCCTCCTCACATGGGAATCTAACAGGCTGAGGTGTCCTGACTGGAACTATAACAAATTGGGGAACCTTGCTGTGAACTGGTCATAAAAATCGGTATTTGAGCTTTTATCTTACTGATGCTCTTTCTGGAACTGAGGCATTACATTCCTACTTTTAAGTTCGATTCCTTTTAATAATGTTTTAAATTAGAGTTAAATGTCTTAAGTACAAAAGTGACAATATAGTACATTTGTTGCTGCTGATCATAACCAAAAGTAAAGACGAAATAGATTGCAAATGATGAGAAATAGCCAATAATTAATTTAGCAAAAACAACAGTGCACTATATTTTGAGGAACAGCATCACATCTTTTGTTTTGGCACTTTACAGCCTTCTGGACTCATCAGCAAGTACAACATTTTCAAACTATACACTTTGTCCCTCGATTTTGTTCAGATTTTCATATCTTTTCTAGGCACATCTACTGTTTTTGTTCTTCTCCCTACACGATTCACATTTGTTTTGTGGTCAGGTTCTAGAAGGTTGTTCGAGGCTGCCTACTCTCATAAAAGTACAAAAACAAAGTTGTTGGAAAAGCTCAGCAGGTCTGGCAGCATCTGTGGAGGAGAAAATATAGTTAACGTTTCAGGTCCGGTGACCCTTCCTCAGAACTCATAAAAGTATGTTGCTTGAGTCCATGGCCTTTTTATGCAAAAACCCTTTACTAGATATGTGTTATATATTGGATCTTTGCACAAGGTTAGAGCTGCCACTCCTTCTAGATCTCTCTATCTAGTGATAACAAGGTGTAGAGCTGGATGAACACAGCAGGCCAAGCAGCATCGTAGGAGCAGGAAA
>JAHRHZ010000014.1:27831462-27877503 GCA_024137785.1 Ginglymostoma cirratum
CCTTCATCAGAAAATTTTCTGATGAAGGGTCTAGGCCCGAAACGTCAAGCTTTCCTGCTCCTATGATGCTGCTTGGCCTGCTGTGTTCATCCAGCCCCACACCTTGTTATCTCGGATTCTCCAGCGTCGGCAGTACCTTTTATCTCTAACCATTCTAGACTGGCTGCAGCAGATAGCTTGGGAGACCGAAAGAGTGAGACAGCTTTCATCAGGCATACACATTTAAAGGTTTAGTGTTGTATGAAGAGAATCTTTAGACATTGAGACTAGTGACTATAATGCCTAAAATTTCCCTGATCCTGCAGATGCTGTTCCATTGTAAAATCAATTTCCTCATCAAGGATATACAGCAGGATCAGGAAGAGTTACCAAGGGTTACCAAGCCCCTAACTTTATTAACAAAAACCTGTAATGCATCAGTTTTTTTACAAGACTGCAGGAAATGTCATTTAGCCGACTGGAGGCTTTAGCATAAATGCACAATGACACAGGCAAAAAGTAAATCTACCTTGGACTATGGGGTAGATTTCAAGCAGTTCAGGCCCATTGAGTCACCATGTTTGCATCTTTATGTTACATGTATGTAAGGGTCAGGGGCTGGGGAATGGCACACATTTCAAATTCAATTGCAATCTTATTTGCATAATTTGTTTCAATTATGATTTAAATTTGTCGCCTGCTCCATATTGAGCACACAAGGTCAATTGACTCACTGCATGTCACCTTGTCATCAGCCATGTGTCATGTCACCAGTGTGGCCTCATAAAATTAAGCTGTTTATTTGATTGTGAAAGGAGCAGGCAGTTTGTCTACCATTAATGGTGAACTGCAACAAAGCTCACTAACTGCTCTATTTACAAAATCTGCGAGTGATTTTCCTTTACAAATTCAACAGACGATGGCAAGGGAATGAACAACAAATAGAACATAGAACAGTACAGCACAGTACAGGCCCTTCGGTTCATGATGTTATGCCGAACTTTTACCCGAAACCTAAGGTTTGGGCAGCTATGGATGGCCTTCCAGTGTGGCTGTCAATTAAGACCCTTAGGTAGGTAATTAATGCCTACTTAAGGACCTTGTCCCACTGTCATTTATGTTGACCTAATGGTGGGTTGATGGTTGCCACATGGGAAGAAAAATGAGCAACACTGTATTGGGCTCTTATGATGTCCTTAGGGGATGTGTCCCTTGTTCAAAGATGTTCTGCCCGATCAAGGAAACCAACATCATGAAGGAGGGAGCACAATAGCTATACATCACCTCCCTCCCCCACCCCCATCACCCTCTCAACCAACCTCTCCCCGCACCATCCTGATTTTTTGCTGCCAATAACTGGTGGACAGCTCTCAGCAGGTGAGAATTCCAGCACCTGCAGTCATGATCCTTTTCAAGTTCTGCTGGTGACCTCCCAGCTGCCTGACTGGGACGTTATAATGGCAGACCTTGTTTGGGGAGGCAATGCAGACCTGCTGCTGCCTCTCCATATGATAGCCAAGACCCTGGATGTCTCCAATAAGATTCCATCCTAAGGCTGGTGGGGGGGTGGGGGGGTGGGGGCGTGGGTGGTGGGGGTGTTGGTGGGAGTTTAACTAATAGATGCTTAAAGAGTATGGAGCCAGTAGTGCTTCAGTAACCCACTTATTTTCTCAGCTTGGTTTTACTATGACTCTTTGACTGAAGCATGTCACAACCTTGGCATTGAGGATGCGAATGGCAGAGGGCCGAGCATGGGGACCTGGTATTGTCTGCTACATCAGCGGAGACCAGTTGCAGATTCGGTGTTGAGGTGGTTTCAGCCTGGCGTCCAGCTGTCCAGGAATCCTTTGGGCGGCTTTTGCGACGTTTTCCTTCCCAAGATCGGCAACAAATTTGATCCTTGTGGGCAGCTTCCGGCCCAGTATTCCAACGGCCCAGCATGGCAGTCATACAGCACTACTGTCTTTTCCTGTACGCAGGAGCTGGGCATTGAACTAAGATGGACTTTGTCTTAATTTTTAAAGGATTTTTTTTCTAATCTACACCTTCTGTTATTAATATAGGTGCCAAGATATGGCAGCTTAAACACTTTTCACCTTTTTTTAATAAAAATATACAACTGCTAATAAATAACTGTTGTAACCAGCCTTCCCAACCAACCAGAGTAACGTGTAATGACAAGCCTTTGAACGTCTCAAGGAAAGACTTCTAATCAAAGGGGACTTGACACAGGTCTAATTAGTTACAAAAACAAAACTTTGCAGGGAAGACCTGTGCAAATGGAAATTGGAAGCAAGATATTAGAAGGTTCCCCCTCAATTCCTGTTTCCTGTTCCTTCCATAGAGGTCAATTTGAACATGGTGTTAGTCCATAGGGATGTGCTGGAAGTGACCAGCTTTACTGACAAAACTAGTGTGTTTGGAAGTAGCTGAAGATCTCTGCAGCAGGAATATGGCACTGAGGATTGGAAATAGTGTCAGAATGGGGTTTCAATAGAACCCTCTGACTTCTTTAGCATTGTCTTGCATGGCACAATTCTGATCAATACATCTTGCAGCTCCTCACATTCCTTTCTCTCCAGAAACCTCCATAATTCTTAATTTGAAGAGTTAGCATTTGTCCTTACCCTAATCCTCTTCAGTTTTGTACCCTACACTCAGTCACTTCCATGTGTTCTCATTCTATGCACTGTACAAACTGCATCTCTCACTCTAAATATCTGTTTTTGCTCATTGCAGAGGAGAGTATACAACTGCGAGGAAAGGCACAAAACAGGGCAGTGGACCTTCAGCTATGATCACCTGACCACATTGGAGGTAAATGCTTTGGGGAACAACATGTAGTCACACGCCCACTGAGCTAATGTCAACATTCAATGATGTACTACCAACATGTCATGAAACATATATCCATGTAAGATTAATGTCATTTCCAACCAAACTGTTATGATATACACTATGCTGGTTTTGTATACATTTCCCGTGGCAGCATGAAGTCTTTTGTCACTCAGACTCTTCAAGAGTAACACAAGAGCTGGTCAGGGACAAGGCTGAAAAATCCTCAGAGGAGGTAAAGAGCCTGGACATGCATCATCACATGACACTTGTGTGAGTCCCACCAACACTAACTTTCATCTCACTGAGTGGATAGAGCAAAGATAGCCAACTTGCCACTTTGCAAGGACACATCTCATGTGAGAAAAAGGAAAGGAACAGTGTACAGTCCCCACTAGAGAGCCTGATACACTCCAAAATCTGCTCAACAGATGCTGAATTATATACAGAGTCTCAAGGCTGTCATCCAGGAAAAGGGAACTTGTAGTGCATCAACAGAAATGTAACTGTTTCGATCAGTAAGCCCAGAGACAATTCCTGCACTAGGACGGGGATCGGAGGAATCCAACTCAAGTACGTACGTCATGATGTCTCGGGCAATTTCCAGATGCTTACCTACAAGGAACGAGTAACCAGTTGCATGGAGAATCCGAGGTGGCTGACCAGACCTATGCCAGGCCAACATCTCATACCAGATTCAATCCTTGTAATTCTTGTTTATTTATTAACAGGATGAAGGTGTCACTGGCCAGGCAGCATTTATTGCCCATCCTTAGTTGCCCAGAGGGCAGTTCAGAGTCAACCACATTGCTGTGGGTCTGGAGTCACATGTAGGCCAGACCAGGTAAGGATGGCAGTTTCCTTCTCTAAAGGACATTAGTGAACTAAATGGGTTTTTCTGACAATTGACAATGGATTCATAGTCATTATTATATTCTTAATTCCAGATATTCATTGAATTCAAATTCCACCATCTGCTGTGGTGAGATTCTAACTGGGTTCCCAGAATGTTATCTGGGTCTCTGGATTAAAAGTCTGGTGATAATACCAGTAGGCCATCACCTCCCCATTCAACTCATTTTGATCCCATCTCTTTTTCCAGTTCAATGCCATTAACGCATTCCCCACATGCTGCCATGTTCCCAAAGTTATCTTTTCTGTTTGTGTGTGTGTGTGTGGTAGGGGGGTAGGTGTTGGTTGCAAGGTGTGGTTGAGATGAACTTTGAAAACTGTTAACTGTGGAGAAGATTGTTACCGGTGCATAACTCCTTTGGAAATTCCCAAAATATCAAGACCTGAAGAACTGTCAACAGCTACTAACCTGTCAAGACCTGTTAACAAGTGTCAACAAGTAAAATAGCCATCCAAATTTTCAATAGAGGCTGCAATACAGAACTTTAAGTACTATATTTTCTTTGTCCTCCTATATACATGAATTGTGTAGAAGGAAAAGGGATTGGGTGGAAGAAGATACGAAGTTGGCATAGGGATACGAGGATCAATGGGAGATGGGTAGTGGGCATTAGGTTATATGAGTTAGCAGGGGTGAGGCATGGGTAAGGTGTGATAGTGAGGAGAAGTGAAAGGTTTGTGAAGCATGAGGATTGGAGGAATGTAATATATTTCTGCTCTTTTGGAGAAGTATGGTAACATTTTGGCTTTGGTCCACGAATACCTTTCATGGAAGCTAGGCACCCTTTGGGATTGTGAATAGACATGGTTATTCATAAGATGTCATGGAACCCAAAGGCAAAATTCTCAAGGAACTGTCCAAACAAACAAAAAATAGAATTAAAACACGTACTAGGTATATCAGTGTCAGTTCACGGGCAGGTAGGGTCAAAGGGTTGTGGATAGGTGAATAAATTGGCAAAGAGGCTGTAAAGGGCCATAGGGTTGATTTGCATAGAGTGACACAGTGAGTATTTGAGGATGGATGATGGGTATAGAGTAACATGGGGGGTAAGAGGATCACGGAGATGGGTAGAAGGCTATCGTGTGGCATGGATGGAGCTTGGAAAGAGTGAGAAAGTGGAGGGGGAGTAAGCACGAGGGATGTTTTTTGTTTTAATCTTTCATTTTAAACACAAACGACATTGCTAGAACCCCTAAGGCACATTATCCACTCAAATTATACTGGAAATATCTTAAGATTTTTCCTGGGTCATTTGGCCCAAATCCCGAACTAGCCTGTTCTACAGACCAAAAAGTGGAAGTGTGTGAGTGGCAATTTTTACAGGGCGGGATCACAGAGCTTGGACTTCTTCCAGTTCTGCACATTTGACAAGGAATGAAAATTGGAGTCCAAGTCCCATTTTTATATTAGGACACACTCCATTATAAGGCATGGCACCACTGCTGTGTTAAATATTACATTAAAAATGAAGCTAAGGCTCATATTATCTTTGCTACTAATTTTTTTTTCTAGCACTTCTTTTGTGAGATGTATAGATTTACTGGTAAGAGGTGTTTTATGCTTCACTATAGATCTTTCCTTACAATAGAAAATGATGAATTGAGAAGTGTTTCGAACATCTGGTGGTAAATTCCTGAGGGTTTTAATGTTCCATTACCAAATGAACTATTAATGAAATTTGTTGGCTCCAACTCAGTAACTGCTTTTAGCCTCCTAATACAGCATTTTCCTTCCAAAAAAAACCTTGCCAGGCTAATATGCTTATTTGATCTTCCTATAAAATGTATTAAGGATATATCACTTTAATTCCAGAGACAAAGCCATCACACATTACTTTATTTTTATCATTTTGGACAATATATTTGAATTGTGTGCAGATTGGTGGAAACAAGGCTCTAGGTTCCTGCGCTGGCTCGAGAAGCAAGCTAAACTCAGCTCCAGGCTTCATCTAAAATGTTGTAAGCAACCTTCAGGCATCTATTTGAGCTTGCTCATTGATTTCCTGCTGTCCCCGGTCAGATCCCATAAGTTCTGCTTGGGTGGGGTGCTGGCCAAGGGCTGTGAGTGTTCTGGGCTTTATTCCACTCCTATCTCTACTGGGACTTGTGATAAAATACATTTCCAGTATTTTGGGAGAATGTAACATTTACGGAGCAGATCATCCACTCAGCACCTCTGGGCTGAAGATTGCTGCAAAATCTTCAGCCTTATATTTTGCACTGATGTGCTGGGCTCTTCCATCATTGAGGATGGGGATATTCGCGGAACCTCCTCCTCCAGTGAGTTATTTAACCATCCACTAGTATTCACGACTGGATGTGGTAGAACTGCAGACTTGAGATCTGATCAGTTGCTTGTAGGATCACGTGGCTCTGTCTGTCACTTGCTGCTTTCACTGTTTAGTGTGCAAGTAGTCCTGTTTGGTGGCTTCACCAGGTTGACACCTCATCTTCAGGTATGCCTGGTGCTGCTGCTGGCATGCTCTTCTGCCCTCTCTGTTGAACCAAGGGTTGATCCCCTGGCTTGATGGTAATGGTTGAGTGAGGGATATGCCTGGCCATGAGGTTACAGATTGTGCTGGAGTACAATTCTGCTGCTGTTGATGGTCCACAGCACCTCATGGATGTCCAGTATTGAGTTGCTGGATCTGTTCGAAGTTTGTCCCATTTAGCAAGGTGATAGTGCCGCACAACATAATGGATGTTATTTTTAGTGTGAAGATGGGACTGCGTCTCCATTAGGACTGTGCGGTGGTCCCTCTTACCGATACTGTCATGGACAGATGCATCTGCAGCTGCCAGATTGGTAAGGATGAGGTCAAATATGTTTATCTGTCTTGTTGGTTCCCTCACTACCTGCCGCAGACCCAGTCTAGAAACTACGTCTTTTAAGACTCGACCAGTTCAATCAGTTGTACAGCTGCCAAGCCACTCTTGGTAATATACATTGAAATCTCCCATCCAGAGTACATTTTGTGCCCTTGCCATCCTCAGTGCTTCCTCCAAGTGTTGCTCAACATTGAGGAGTACTGATTCATCATCTAAGGGAGGACAGTATGTGGTAATCAGCAGGAGGTTTCCTTGCCCATGTTTAACCTGAAGCCATGAGACTTCATGCGGTCTGGAGTCAATGTTGAGGACTCCCAGAGCAACACCCTCCTAACTGTATACCACTGTGCTGCTCTCTGTGCTGGGTCTGTCCTGCCGGTGGGACAGGACATATCCAGGGACGGTGATGGTGGTGTCTGGGACTTTGTCTGTAAAGTATGACTGTATCCATCTGTTACTTGACACGTCTGTGAGACAGCTCTCCCAATTTTGTCACTAGCCCCCTGATATTAGCGTGGAGGACTTTGCAGGGTCAACAGGGCTGTTTCTGCTGTTGTCTTTTCCGGTGCCTAGGTCAATGCCAGCTGATCCATCTGGCGGCATGTCTTTGAGACTTTGTAGCGATTGGCACAACTGAGTGGCTTGCTCGGCCATTTCAGAGGGCAATTGAGAGTCTGCCACATGCAGGTCTGGAGTCACCTGAGGGCCAGACCAGGTGATGGTGGAAGATTTCCTTCCCTAAAGGACATTAGTGAACCGGATGAGTTTTTCCTGACAACCGACAATGTTTTGTGGTCATCAGTAGATTCTTAATTTGAGACATTTTTTCATTGAATTCAAATTCCACCAACTGCTGTGACAGGATTTGAACCGGGGTCCCCAGGACATTACCTGGGTCTCTGGATTAATAGTTGAGCAATAATACCACTAAGCCATTGCCTTAGCCCCTTAATTCCAGATTTTTTTATAGAATTCAGATCCCACTATCTGCTATGGTGGGATTTGAACATAGATCCCCACATTATTAGTTGAATTTCTGGATTAATAGTCTTGTGATAACACCATTAGGCCTTTGCCTCCCAGTAATTATTACTTAATTATCAGGTTTCTGATAGGTCACTCAGAACAGTTCAGGGGTCACTAAAAAGCAATTCCATCAACAATTATTTTCATTCGGGATTAGTGAGCAGCTAAGATTTAGAATTCAGAAGAGTCTTAGGGAGTTGAGGAAGTGGGAAAGTCATCAGCGTTATGTTGTGAAGAGTTGAGGGGCCTGTAAGAAGCTTGCAAGCATTAATACTTCAGTGAAGCTAAGATGGTTGGTATTGAAAAGCTGCAAGCGGTATTTCTCGATGCAGCTGAGCAAGATTGAAGCTTGGGAAAATTTCCCAGGGTGGGTCCTGGCTTGGGAAAGAGCTGGAGTTACAGAGTGCAATTTCAGAATCCAGGAAGCATGAATCCAGATATGAGGGTAATCAACCAGAAAAGAACAAATCATTAAGGCAGTCCTGACAGAGCACAGTTCCTGAGAGTGAGTTTTCAACCGGATCAGCAATAGCAAAGAATTGCAGTCTTTTGTGAATTATAATGAGATTCGATGACCCACTGAGTCATTAGTATCTGGAAGTAGATTCTGAGACATCTGTAGCATCTGTCTTGATTGTATTTGCTGGTTTTTTTAGGCACAGTATGTTATCAATATTTACCATGTTCATCCTTGGTGTTGGGAACAAGTTGTGCATGTATGGAAAATCTATTACTGTTCTTAGTCGTTTAGCATTGTTGTTTGTTCAAAACTGTGAAATCTTGTGGCTTTGTCAGACTTTTTGCCCACTTTAACAGTAAAGGTAATGGTTTCTAAATCAGATCATAACATTATTTGGTGATCTCATCCAGGTTTATAACAAGAAAGCTGGGGGTCAAGTCTGGGATCATATCAGCCTACAAAAACAAGGTCTTCAGCCTCTTTTTGAGCTGCACATCATAGTCCGTCAATGATTAGGCTACATAAAACTAGGTACATTAGTGTTAGGATTTTTGTTGGGAGCATGAAGCAAGCCCCACTTATTTGTGCCTCTGCTTTGGAATTTGGGATCATGTATACTTAAACTATATATTGAAGTAGCCTTTTTCCTGTTTCAGGCTGAAAACTGAAGCTCTTATTTGATATTACATACCTTTTGTTTTTCACCTCCCCCCCCCCCAATAGATATATTCATACAAATGGTACATTAAATCACAGTTCAATTCATATAGTCAACTTATATCTACATCAACTATGGCTCTTTGTGCATTAAGCTCATCTCTAGTTTCAACCTTCATAAAGCACAATAAGAAGCTACTTGGCCCAACATGAGCTCTTTAAAAGACATTACTGCCCTGTTTCTTTCCCTACAGCTCTGCAAATATTTCCATTGACATTTCTTCATCAAAAACTGTCTATTCCTTTCAATCTGGTTTCAATACGTTGATCCATTAAGTAAGAGAATCATAAACCTTCAATTTCTCAAATATTGAAGGGAATTATTTGGGTTCATGAAATATTATCATATTGTATTTCATTCTTCTGAGTCAGCACGGCAAAGATTCAGATCTGGAAATATCGATGCTTGTTACACTGTCAGTGGCTGTTCAGCATTTCAAACTCATGATGTGAGCTCAATTTATTGTTGTGCATACAACAGCATTTCCAAACATTATGGATGAGTATCAAGCTTGTATTATAACATATTTATGTTTCTAAGTGTAGGATCAGCATTTTTAAATCATTTGATATGCCAGGACATTCTTGTTTTGTTTTATTGCTGCAAATTTGTTTAGTGAGCTGGATAAAATTTTGATTAGAAATATATATTTTCAGTTTTTGCAGCAGAGCATTTAAGGGCTAATTCATTGGTCTTGAGCAAGATCCCTCAGGAGCTTATATGTTTCAATCTAGTCACCTCTTACTCTAAAGTTCCAGGGAATACAAGCCCAGCCTGTCCAAGCTTCCCACAGGGAATAATCCACAAAATCCAGATCATGTTTAACTGAACCTTCTCTGAACTGCCTTCAATGCATTTATAGAATCCCTTCAGTGCAGATAGAGGCAATTTGGCTCCTTGAATCTGCACCAACCCTGTGGAGATCATCCTGCCCTCTCTGCATAACTCCATTTAGCCTGCACATCCCTGAACACTTCCAAGTCAATTTAGCATGGCCAATCCACCTAACCTGCACATTGTTTGAATTGTCAGATGAAGACCAAGCACCTGGAGGGAACTCAAACAGACACGGGGACAATGTGCAAACTGCACGTGGACAGTCACCCAAGGCTAGAATCGAACCTGGGTCCCTGGTGCTGTGAGGCAGCAGTGCCAACCACTGAGCCACCATGTCCTTCCTTAAAGAAGAAGACCAATACTATACACAGTGCTGCAGATGTAATCTCACTGATGCATAACCTCCCTACTTTGGTACTCAACTTTCCTTATAACAAACACTAACATTCTATTAACTTTCTTAATCACTTGCTTTATCTGCACACCAACCTTTTACAATTCGTACACAAGGGCACTCAGACCACTCTGCATTTTGAATGCTATTAGAAAGAAAAGTAATTCTGGACTTGAACTGTTAACTCTGAGTGGAATCTTATAAGGGTCTGAGTGATTGGGGCTATGACATGATGTGTAGCAGAATCAGATGAGAAGTTTGATACTCATCTCAATGCTGAGACCATTTTACTCCAGACACATACACCCTTCTTCGATAGACATTGGCAGCAGGCATCTGACAAACTCTCATGAATATCCTGGCTCTTCTAAAATTCACTGGCACTGTGCTGTGTAAACACACACTTGTGTAACAGGGCACAACAAAAACTAGCATTGAAAGACTGCAGTGGGGACACTTTGCACACAGGGAGAGGTGCCCAGACTAGACCAGGATACATGCCGGTGATGCTAGCTTGCTGTCTTAGCACCTACCCGAATGCTCATCGCGCTCCTGCCATGCCTCGCTGTGCCAATGAGTAAAATCACAAAACAAGGCAGCTTCACTTGCAGCAAGTGTACAGCAGTGAGCTATATCAACCTCACACCTACAGCAGTTTATCC
This sequence comes from Ginglymostoma cirratum, assembly GCA_024137785.1. Classification (NCBI taxonomy): domain Eukaryota; kingdom Metazoa; phylum Chordata; class Chondrichthyes; order Orectolobiformes; family Ginglymostomatidae; genus Ginglymostoma; species Ginglymostoma cirratum. The sequence continues at coordinate 27,842,118 of JAHRHZ010000014.1, forward strand.
AGTAGCCAAGTGTCGAAGACTTAGGGGAGTAATCCACAAAGGTACTGGTCAGTCACAGAGTCCCAACACAGTAAGTCATGGGCAGCCTCTCCTACCAGTCCAGGGGATCGGTCACAGTGAGGCATCTAATTAAGTTTTTTTTTGGTCGGGGGGCCCTGTGCCTCTACTGTCCAGGGAGAGGGTCATGGTCAGCTTATTGGCTCTGTAATGGTAATGGGGAGTAGGACTAATGTGGTCAGGGAGATACAGATGCATCAGTCAGGAGTCTGGGCATGTCTTTGTCAGGGCTGTCTGGTCATGTCTCCTGAAGGGCTGGGCCATAGTCAATCCATTGTGTCTGTTCACAGAAACTAAGGGGAAAGAGGTAAGCAGGATGGGGTGGGAAATTGTTGCCGGTTGCCACAGGACTGAGACTCGGCAGTTTAATTAGGGACCAAAGGCTCTGGGCAGGGGCACGGCGCAATTATGAAGGAGAAGCGGGATTTGGAAGAAATGGAGAGAACAAAGCCTGGCTGGGATGGGGTTACTCCAAAGAGGGATCTCCAGCGGTCAGAGGCACCGTCGTTTCAAGGGGTTGGAAGGCAGTGAGTGGCCAAACCTGAGATGGTCACCTCAGATGCCAGAGATTAGGTCAGAAATGTAAACAGGTGTAGGCAAATGTAAAAAATGGTTTGGGTGGGGACTTGGGGAAGTATGAAACTGTGGGGTTAGCAGGGTGGGTTACCGGGAAAGAAATGTGGAGGAAGAGGTAAAGGATCTGGTCACCAGTTAGTCCCTTGAGTGGAAAATGTAGAGGGACCTGTGTGTGGTTCCACCTTTGACTGGGTACTGCGTGGCAGCACCTTTCTGGAAGGTGCAAGGAGGGGGCACCATGGACTGGGTCATGCCAACTCCCACCACGACCACTTCACCAATCCAGAGAACCAATGGTTTGGGGCGATGGATTGACTAATTGATTTGATTTATCGTCACGTGTACCTAAGTAGAGTGAAAAGCTTTGTTTGCGAGCACTACAGGCAGATCATAGTAAGCAAGGACATACAGATCACAGGGTGAAGATAACTTGGACAGAGCGAAGCATACACCACACAGGACGTGTGCGAGGCAAGAACAACATTAACAAGACCAATATGATTTGAAGTTAGGGAGTCCATTCATCAGCCTAATAACGGCAGGAAAGAAGCTGTTCTTACACTTGGTGCGTGTGTTCAAGCTTCTGTATCTTCTGTCTGACAGAGGTTGTAGGAGAGCATTACCGGGGTGGAATGGGCCTTTGATGATGTTGGCAGTCTTTCCACGGCAATGAGAGGTGTAATTGGAGTCCACGGGAGGCTGGTTTCTGTGATGGTCTGGGCTGTGCACACAACCTTCTGCAGTTTCTTAAAATCCTGGGCAGAGCAGTTGGCGTACCAGGCCGTTATGCACCTGGACAGGATGCTTTCTATGGTGCGGCTGTAGAAGTTGGTGAGGGTCCTTACCTACATGCCAAATTTCCTGAGCTGCCGGAGGAAGAAGAGGCATTGTTGTGCCCTCTTGACCATCGCATCTACGTGGGAAGTCCAGAACAGGTTGTCGGTTATCGTCACTCTGAGGAACTTGATGCTGTCAACCTCTCAACCTCAGCTCCGTTGATGTAGATGGGAGTGTGTTCTCCTCCTTTCTTTATGAAGTCAATGATCAGTTCTTCAGTTTTGCCGAGTGCTGTTGTGTGTGCATCTCCAGCGGACACAGAGGGTGTTCAGCCTGGCTCTTCATGGCAACAGCCAAACTGTCCCTTGAGGCAGCCTGACAGTTGCAGGATTTGCTGACCTGATGTAGCTTCTGGTCAGTGAAGGTCATTGAGTAGCAGATGCATTGCAGTGTTTGCAACTCGGCTGTAGCTCAAACTCTGAGCCAGAGCTCCTTGAGTTACTGATCATAAAAATACAGAATCCCCTATTATGCAGATTGGGGCCTTTCGGCCAATTGAGTCTGCACCGATCCTCCAAACAGCATCGCACCCAGACTGAATCCTGCCCCATTTAGAATGACTAATTCACCTAACCTGCACATCTTTGGGCTGTGGGAGGAAACCAGAGCACCCGGAAGAAACCCACGCAGACATGGGGAGAATATGCAAACTCCACACAGACAGTCACCGAAGGGTGGAATCGAACCTGGGTCCCCGGTGCTCTGAGGCAACAGTGCTAACCACTGAGCCACCCCTGATATTTAACACCAATGTTTTTGCAGAAGAAAATTAAAATTTAAAACACTAAATTTGCGTTAAATGTTAATTGCAAGGAAGTAACACCAGATTTTTAAAAATTAAATTTACACTTAAAATTCACTCTCTCACTCACCAAACTCATTTACACTCTGTTCCAGCTTTCACATGCTCCACATCAACAAAGCAGCACCTTGTCACCTGCAGCCAAGAGGCTAGTGGTATCTTGCAATATAATGGCAGCAATTATTGATTGTCAATACAATCACTTCCGTCAGTTCAGAATGAGGTGGGATCTCAGAGACCTATGAAATTCCAACAGGACCAGATGGGGTAAATGCAGGAAGGATGTCCCTGGTGAGCAGGGAGTCCAGAACTAGTCTAAGGTAGGTCATTTAGGACTTAGGTAAGGAGATATATGTCTTCACCCAGAGAATGGTAAGACTGTGGAATTCTCTGCAGCAGAAAGAAGTTGAGGCCACAACATGGATTTCAAGAAAGAAAGTATCGTTCTAATGGTTAAAGAGATCAAAGGGTATGGAGCAAATGGGAGAACAGAGTACAGAGTTGGATGATCAATCATGATCATAACCAAATGACAGGGAAGTGCAAGAGGGCCAAATGACCTACTCCTGCTCAGACTTTCTATGTTTTTATGTTTCAATATCGCAATTCTGGACAATCATTTTACACTGCTGGCCATCTTTGTATCAAAACAAGTGACCGATGTAGCGATCAGCATGGCTACCACTTTTACCTACTATCACACTGAAAACCATGGAAGACACACTCACTGTTACCACGCTGTTGTGTTTCTGACAGCGTATGTTTCACTGGCAGTGAGAATGGGAGTAGGCAGCCCATGGGCGGCCGGCAGGAGCAGGAACAGCCTGCAAGGCAGTGACAGCAGGCAGCCTGTTGGAGGCGATGTCAAGCCCAAAGCTGGGGAGGCGGTCGAGTCCTTGTGAGGAGTGTGAGCCCAGCATGGCCAGGTGCTTATGGACTATGGTGTTGAACTGTTAACTGTTCCTTTATTTTTCTACGTTTTAATATGAAGGACTGTAATATTTAACTTTTTAACTTTGTTTTCCTTATTTTTCTTCTTTGTAACTAAGATTCTATACCTGGGTACCTTTGTGGCACCTTAAGTGGCTACTTGCAAACTTTTCACTCTACTCATGGGAGTACATGTGACAATAAACCTAATATTCAATTCAATTCAGATAATTGTCACTCCAATTTATAGGTGTTGCCCTGAATGTCCCCTCCTTAACCAAACTCTCTATTTTCAATTAGTTTGCAACAGTTTCCTCCAATATCTGTACAGACCGCGGTGCAGAGAGGAGTTTTGGTTTCCCACAGTCAGACTTATCTCCTTAATGCATAATGTCAATAATAGTATTAGAAATTAGGATGGTTTTAAAATATCATTCATTTTTGAGTCTTTCTGTATTGTCATATTTTCTGCGCATAGCCAAAAAATGTATGTTTTTATTTAATTTCACAAAAGAAAACAAAATTCCATGGAAAACTTTCCATTGTAGCTTTGGTGAAGACAGAACCCCAGAATTATGCAGAGGTATCTGAGAATGGCCATTAATTTATATTTCTATGGGGTTTCTACTTGCCTAAAGTGGGAGGCAGAGGAATTAGTGTATCATTTTAGAGCAAAGAGAATTACTGTGCAACAACCAGCAAAGTTTCCACAAAATGCCCTTTTCAGTCAATGTTATACTAACAATATTCAACAGAGGGCGCTATTAGATTAGAAAATAGTTATTTTAAATTCTCAATGAAATTACCCCTTACTGTATTGCTACACATACCAAAGAAGTGAAAGAATATTCCACGAGAGTGAAAATTCTGTATGTTGCTGTGCTCATCCACCATATATCAAATTTGATTAAATATATGTTCAACAGGATTAGCCTAGATTTTCACTGAACTAGAATGACTGAGGAGTTCTTTAACAAAAAAGTGGAAAGCTGAAGCCAAATCCAGGATTGTCCCTCCAATTTTCAGGGGTGCTTTTTGAGTGGACAGGCTGATTCAGATCACAGTCTTACACTCTGCACTTTCAAACTTTGCTGGCCTGCATTATAGAGACGTGTATGCCCTAGTCTTGCACAATTTTCATGGAGCCAAGCCAGTTTCTATTGAAAGAGCCATGGTTTGTGGGCACTTCAGAGATGTAATGAACCAAAGTCTACAGAAGGAAGGCCTGCTGTGTTCATCCAGCCCCACACCTTGTTATCTCTACAGGAGGAAATCTGGTAAATGTAACTTCGTAAGGTCCTCTGCATTCCTCTCCATTCCCTTCACCAAACTTTAGCATGATCCCTCATTCCTGCTTTTCCCCAAGTTACGCACCTCATCCACCCCCATAGCCCATCAATCACTCTATGCCAAACTAATGTAGTTTCATTTACTCACTATGCACTGCGTATAACCAATATACCCGATCTTGGAAACAGGATCTATCCAATTTTTTTAAAAATGTCATTTATTCATTACTTCCCATGATGTTAAAGTATTTTTTACTACAAGACCATTAAAAGTGCCAATCATCCAGGCCCTTTATCAATAATACAAACAGTAAGCACTTGAAAACTCTCACCTTGTGTAAATAAACATTGTGCAATTAACATCAGACTGAACAGTCAACCAATCAATGTTTTCCCTGGGCCTCAGGTGTTTTAACACCCTATTGTTTCCCTGGCTCTCAGCCAAGCCTTACTCTGCATTCTTGGTTGAAAGCTCAGACATCTAATGCTCTGTTGGAATAGGCCACATTGTAAGGTCTGGAACTGGAAGCGTCCCTGACCTCTTTCCTGGATTGCCTGGTTCTATCCCCCTCTCCCCCAACCATTAGCAATTAAAGTCCTATCTTTATGGGCAATTTCTCCAAGGCAGGTGTGCAAATGTTTCCCCAAATCCTGTTACCTCCATCAGTGATGGAAATCCAGACCCATATTCTAGTAAACTGGCAACAAAGCTCTCTGGACAGTTATTATGCCAAAGAATCAAAAATCATAATCAACATGGTGTGTACGAGCTTGACTAATTAAGGCTGAGATACCCACTCCATGTAAACCATCTAGATGTATGAGTGGAAACAATTGTTGAATCAAGAAGCCACGCAATCTACCAAAATACTTATTGAAGTATTATGCGACTAACACTTTAGCTCAGCTCTAGTTCTGTCTGGGGGTCACTTTCTTTGTTACTATGCTGCTTAGCTCTTCATCAAGATTTCAAAGTGTCATAAATGACCAGAACCAGTAGCTTACAAGCTGCAGATAAACTTGATACTAAAATCGCAACTTTAAGTAAGGCAGTCAGGAAGAAGTGCATGATTCCTAAAAACTAGAATGGAGCTCACCATAAAGAACCAGCATAGAACTGTCACTGGCTATCCTCAAAAATCCTGGTCTCTAAAAGACTTAAGACAGGAATAACAGCTGATATGCATACAATGAAAATATGCCTTCCAATGAAAAACTACAAAAATATCTCACCAGGTGCATGTTTTCCTCGAGGAAGGTTTTATCTAATACTGAAAACTCTGAAGTGAAGTAATTACTTGGGATTTATGAATTAAAATTAGTGATAAATTACAAGCAGACATTAGCAAGGGGGGAGAGCATATGCAACTCAGATGGGTGGACTGCCATACTTCTTTTCCTTCTTTGGAATTTGGCCCATAGAATACTTAGCAATGCAGATCATGAACTGTAATAAATATATCTTTCAACTCAGATGAATGGGACAGAAGTCAATAATATACCAATAATGCCTTCACTCTCCAAGTAACCCAGATTTCTCAAACTTTGAACAATATTAGTGTCAGTTAAACATATTAACATCATGCTGTAGTTTACATTAAGGAAAAATTATTGCTCTACATTAGCTGTGCATAAGGTATGATAGTTTGTGCATTAACTATAAAGGTGTGGTCATGAAACTATGCTTATACAGATTATTTTCTGCACAGATTACCAGTATTGATGACATGTTAAAAGAACAATAAAACACCAAACAATTTTTTGTGTTATCAGTGTTTCTGAGTAGGGTTTTTCTCCAGGGCCACTCAACACAATATCCTGAAGGTTGATATTTAACTTCTGAAGATTTTATGTCCATCTTTGAGTATTGACAGCCTTATAGTTAAATTGGTTGTACCTAGCTAACTAGGTTACAATTAACTTCAATGATTCATCCATTAAAAAAAATGTAATTTTGATACAAATTAATGATTTGAAACAAATTCAAAAAGTGACTGCAATGGCACAAGAGCTACAAATTATCTTTGGGAATAGTGGACGACGGGTCGAGGGTTATCATATCTGCACTTTTGGAATGTCTAGCAGAAGAGATGAGTGCAGACCTGGCTGCAGAATCCTGGCCACTGGAATCTTTATGTTCAGTCAATCAGGAAACATAAATAAATCAAAAAAAATCTCTCAAACCATGTGATTGTGATTGGAATCTCACATTGCTTCTGCCATTATCTCACAACAACAGAAACATTTTAGAAAAGTGAATGAATAGATTCTGTATTGGTTTTGTATCTTATGAATCTATATTGATATGGTTTTAAATTAAATAACATCAAATTTGTCTCAATGTTTCAGAATGTTGCAATAAATATCTCTTGAACAGGAACAACAACCTCATTATCAAACCACAAGTCTAAAACTAGAGGGCAGAGTTTAAGGTGAGAGGGGACAGATTTAAAAGGGACCTAAGGGCTACAATTTCACAGAGGATGGTGTAGGTATGGAATGAACTGCCAGAGCAATTGGTGGAGGCTGGTGGAGTTACAATATTTAAAAGGCATCAGGATGGGTAAATGAAGAGGAAGGGTTTAGAAGGCCAAATGCTGGCAAATGGGAGCAGATGAATTTAGGATAACTGTTTGGTATGGATGAGTTAAACTAAAGTTTTTGTTTCAATGCTGTACATCTCTATGACTCTAAAACTCTAAGTGAAGGTCTTATTGACAGCACAGCCCCTGTGTTATCGTAAGAACATGTTTTCATTTTAGGAGAAGCCTGATTAGCTCTGCTGCCACAGAAATATCCTGCTGTTGTTGAAGAGAGAATGTAAAAAAAAGAGAATGCTGAGTAGCAGCAGCAGAAAAATCCTACAATACCTGGATTTCGCACAGGAAAAGGGTAGATTAAAACTGATGATAGTGGGCACAAACAAAGATATACAAAGATTTATGAAGAGAAATGGAAAATAAGGTGCATTTTTAACATCTGATTTGAACTCCGAGATGGCCCAAAGGTTATGAAGCTGGGATTTTACATCCTACTGGCATTAGGTCATTACAAACATGAAGATTGGACATGGAAGAGACAGTTTCTACAGGGAGTTAAGCCTGTCATTTACATCTGTTTGAGGAAATCCTTTCTCTGTCTGATTCTTCTGTCCCTGAGGCTTCCTTCCCCGAAAGACACTCTGTTCTCCAGAGATAGTCCATTTGTCTGTATCACCTCTTGCTTCTGAAGTTTCCTTTACACACTTCCCTGCTTGGGATTTGCCATCCTGGCAACTACACATGATGCACAGTGACCATTTGCTAAGCAACAGAAGTTTAATTGCATCAGAATGTCTAGAATGTGGCAGCATTCTCCTCTTACAATGCCCATCTAGGAAAACGGTAAGGGTTGGGATGAAATTGGGTATTTGCTTCAGACGATCTTCTTAACTTCTGCTGAATATTAGTTTAATTTTCAAAGGGAATTGGGTGGAAAAGCTACCTTTTGCTTGGGGCACAGCTGTGGCATCAGCCACAGGCCCCTCCAGCTGGACGGGGGTAGGTCCCCTCCCATGATCAGTCTTTCAACTAAAGGCAGCAGTATTTCCATCATTTTTCCCTTCCCTGTACAGGATCCGGAATCAGAATGGAAAGAGTTCAGTTGCTCTCTGATTCTCTGTTGCTCTAATTATGGTGGATGTTTGAAAGTAGCTGAGAGGATTGTCATCGGTAAATACTTTAAATTCCGACTGTTGAATTTCTTCAAAATAGGCCACCTCAAAAGAAAATAGTTCAAAATTCATACTGGAGTAATTCTCCATATTCCTCTCATTTGGCTTGAAACTCCAACTGGTAAAAGTGATAGTCACTCTTCGACATTTGAACCTATGGCAGAACTGCGCCTAAGCCAATGATACTGGTGTTGATTCTTTGTGTGAAAGAGACGGTTCCGAATCTGGGCAACCAAGGGCAAATGATAAGACAATCTTCTGTTTAAAAGGGCAAGAAGAGTTTTCACATGCTGGGGTCCAACTCTCTGTAGTAGTCTGTGAAGTGTCATACTTTGTACAACCTTTCCCAATCATTCACTCAGTTAGCATTCTCTGATTTCCTCAGAAAATCATGAATTGTGACAATCAACTGTTCATAGCCTTTCTATAGTAACCAGTTGGACCAAGTAACCCATGTTGAGACACTGGAAGAAACTTATCAGACACAGGAGTAGGCGAGTGAAAAGGTTTCTTTGTGATAACTCTGTAATGGACAGCATGGCAATCCTTTTGTAGTTACTGCAGTGGGACCTGTCACCTTTCTAGAAGATGGTTATGGTTACAGTGTCTCTGAGATCTCCTAGCCTGCTGTCCTCCATCCAGATAAGAGAAATGAGGTGACATGTTAATCGTGCTTCTAACCCTAGTTGGGCCCATCGGCAGGGATTCTATCTGGTCCTGATGCCTTCTTGTTCTTTAGCTGCCTTTCCCACCTCTCGCCAGGTTGGTGTAATGCTGAGGTGATGGTGAGCAGCATGCTGCAGGATGGGTCATGGATACTCAGTGAAGATGGACTTCATTAGTAGAGGCCCTACAAAGTGTTCTGTTCCCAACAGATGCCTGGTTTTCCTTGATGAGCACCTCTCCATTCTGGCCAGCAGTAAAGCAGGGTCACGGGTGCATGAATGATCGGCAGTCTTGATTTTACTAAAGATATCGGGTACATCATAGTTACCAGCTAGCTGATGGATCTCCTGTGCTTTTCCACTCATCATCTATTCTTAGGTGATTGGAACTCAGCTTCAGCTGTATATAGAGCTGCTTTCTAGTTGTCAAGTTGGTTCAGGTCCAGAAATACCTTTCGCCACAGCTTATCAGCTCCTGGATTGCCTAGTCATTCACATTGAACCAATCTCTGTGTTTCTTGGTTGAGTGAGCAAGCATCTCTTTGCAGGTGCTGACTTCAGCAGCCTTGAAGGCAGACCAGGCTCTGTGTACACTCTGCATCTCTGTATCACCTTGAATTGTTAGGTTGGCAGTGAGGCCCTGGCTGAATATGGCGCTCTTATCAGGTTCTTTGAGTGGCTCAGTGTTTTTTTTTTTAATGCAGCATTGTTTCTATTGCCATTGCTGCTTTTGGGGGTACATTAATACTGATAACAGAGTGAATTAGACAGTGAGCCATCCAGCAGTCATCAATTCCCGACATGCTATGGGTGATACACATGTCATTCTGGTCCTTGTCTGGATAATGATGTAGGCAAGCAAGTGCAAGTGCTTGGGGTGAAGGTATTGCCATGAGACTTTTACTTAACTCTCAGATGGAACAAGGTGTTGATTATGATAGGGCCATATTTTATGAGGAACAGGGTACATTTCTGGATTTCGCCAACTCCTCTGCCAATCACATCTCCCAGTGTGCTTTCCAACTCTGGTGTGGAAGTCAGCAAGGATGGTCAGTTTGTGGTTGGTTGCTGGTTGGTGTAAAGTTCCTCTTTGGATTGATTATAGCATCTAGTGCTGGGCATGCCTGCTGATACTGTAGTGTCCTGATTTTGGGCAAATATGAACCAGTTGGGATTAAAGCATTTACCCTATCAGGTGAGACGGTGAAGTTGTTTGTTTTTGTTTCCCATAAAGGCAACTTTATTTTTATTGATTTTTCTTTCCAGCACTTTGTTCCTTGAGTTGGCCATCCCCTGCCTGTCAGGTTTCACTTAGGGTGTCAATGTCAATGTCAAAACATATGGGGTCCCAGGCAACTATGCTGTTCTGCAGTGTTGAAGTTGTCTCTGAGGGTTCAGACATTTCGGATTCCAAACTTCACTTTGAGGGGTGGAAAATGACTGTGGATGAATTCTTTTAGGGTGGGATAGCTGTTGCACCAATACAGCAACCACACAGGCTTGGCAAAGCAAGGTCATAGTCCAATGGAAAAGATGTCCAAGATGGTTCTACTGTGTGAGCACAAGACATATCTACTGTCCTCAACACCGACCTAAAAACATTGCTGTTTAAATTGAAATTCAATCGAGTGCAAATGTCCCTCCTAGTCTTCTATAGTCTGGTGCCACACAGACAGTTTAAGTTGACTTGAATAAAGCAGGTGTTTGAGCATACTGTTGTGCTGTACACTCCAAACGTGTTGTCAGATGTGACATTTATTTGAGTGTTTCAGAGTTGTAAGAAAGCGTAACCACTGACAGACACAGGTACATGCAGAGCTGTGAACTGCCACAAAAAAAACAACTAAAACAAGGATTCCAGATGCAGTTAAAACTTTGATTAGGAGCAGGCTGCAGTTTCTCTCCTATCAGTCCATTGTTCAAACAACAGCTAATATTAAGCAAAAATGGGAATGTTTCCATTGCAGAATTATGAAATAGCTACAGATTGTTGAGCAAAGCAGTTACAAGTAGCAACATGTCTATCATTATTAGGAAGAGAATATTTCCAAAAATAGATTACACCACAAATTTCTACAGAGGGCAGGAAAAAAACCCACAAGTGTTGTAATTCCAGATGATGTTATCACTAGATAAATCATATCCCAGACTGAAATCTAGCTTGATAAATCATATTTTCTTTTAAATTAGTTTAATGAGGTTGTCTTTCACTGAACCACAAGCACACACTGTTGCAGATCTGGTTTTAACAAGAAAACAGAAGAAACAAAAATCTAAATAGAATAAGCCAAGTTATGTGCATATGAGATAACTTCAAAGAAACGTTCATTAAAATGCATTCCCATTAATTCCAATTCACTTATTATGGCACTTCCCCTTTTTCTCACATCTCTGATTTAATTATGACTTCAAGACCCAGACATGAAAATCTGATCGCCTTTTCCTCAAGTTTTCATACAACTGAACTTAGATTTAGAGTTTGCACATTCTCCCTGTGTCTGCATGGGTTTCCTCTGAATGCTCCCGTTTCTTCCCACAGTCCAAAGAGGTGCAGGTTAGGTGGATTGGCCATACTAAATTGCCCATAATGTCTAGGGATGTGAAGTCTCGGTGGGTTAGTCATGATAAATGCAGGGTTAGCGGGATGGGGTGGATCTGGGTGGGATGCTGTTTGTAGGGTTGGTGTGGACTCGATGGATCAAATGGCCCACCTCCACACTTGTCGGGATTCTATGAGTCTGTGACTTCTTCAGCTTCAAATAATGCATTCAGGGTTTTAACCAAGTATCTGCTCTGCAACTTGCAAACCAACTTCTTACAGGTAACCAATATCCTAAGACTTGTAAACTGTCATACACATCTAGCTTCAGCCAAGGACTGAGCGAACTGAAACTGAAAGGACCTTCTTCAAGCTATGGGTATTTCTTCTAATACAAAACCAGCAATTCCAGAATGTTGTAACTGAAATCTAATGTGCCACATTTTGTTTACTTTTGAAACTCTTTCATTGCAAACTAATTATCATTTGCCTTCAAAAACTATTCCCCTCATACAGTTGTTTCTAAAAAAAAAAGAATCACTGGGCAACAGAAATACTTACAAGTCGATCATTAAACCCCTTCACACACAGAGGCCTAATCCCACATGCCACTAGGTCAAAATCCAAACTTAAAATATATATAAATTGTACACCTTACATCACACTGATCAGAAATTTTAAAAGCTTTGAAGGCAAAATTTGAGCCTCAAGTGAATATAAAGATGAATGGTGCATATTCAATAATTGTACAAAGTACAAAAAAATCTATTTATCAATGTATAACATCATTCACTGGACTTGCAGAAACCTGTAAATTTGTGCAATTAATGGAGGATCCAATTAAACTCGGTTTGAATTAGGAATTAGGAATTAGGGACCCAAAGGGGAAAGAACACATGCTTGAGTGAAGAGACAGGGAGAATATGAGGAGAATGCATGAGCAGAAATGCTAAGGTTGTGAGTCAACAGCTCAAGCAGATCTTACATTATTCTGACAGAAACATACAAGGGGCAGAAGAATCACAGACAAACAGCAGGATGCAAATATTGAAGAAGGCATCATGCAAAGGAGATGAAGGCATGTCCAGCTTGGGGACAGTAGTGTTCTCACTTCAAGAAGCTGAATCATTTTGCTTGCAAGTAGCAATAAGAAGCACAATTAGCAGATACAGATAGCCACTGAAGAGAAGTCGCCGAAGTTTCAGATGAATCACTCTACACCATATAGCAGGTTGGTTCAATCAGATCGATAGATAATAAATTGATTGTGGCTGTTACAATGAGGACTGCAGAAGGAGAACATTAGGTCAATAAAACAGGTAGTCACTGTTGGGTGTCATACAGCGTCATGACCTTCATAGACCTGTGTGAAGTGGTTTGACATAATGACCCAAAATGATGCCCTTGAAAATAAGGTCAATGCTATATGATGGCACCAGATTCGTGCTGAGAGAACAGATTACTCTGCAGCTCATTGCAAAATGAACATGGATGCTGAGTTCCACATCACAGATGGAAAGCAAATTCCTCTCATTTTAAACAGGCAAGTGAAACTTGGATTAATATCCCCAGTTTGCAGAAAGAGATTTGCAATGTCTCCCACTAGATCAGAGTTTTGACCAGCGAATGTGTGCGTTTAGCACATTTTTGAGGAAGTTAGAGTCTCTTCCAGGGGAATATCATTGAAAGTAGATGAGAATACTAGATCAATTCTTCATCTGACAAAGAATGTTCCACCTACCGTCAAGGCCAGCTGAAAAACAAGATTCAAGAGCTGGAAAACCAAAGTAGTAATCAAACAAGTGACAACTCCTTACAGAGTTAGCAGCATGGTAACAGTGAAATAACCTGGAAAACAGAGAGTATGCATTGAGCCAAAGGACTAAGTAAACCCTGAGGAGTTTCACTCCCCCTGGAATCATAGAAGGAATTTTGTCACAGCATACAAAAGCAAAACTCTTAATTACTATGGATGAGAACAATGGTTTCTGGCAAGTGAAGCTAAATGAAAGTAGTCATTTTCCAACCACATCCTGGACACTGTTTAGGAGTTACACACAATTATGTATGCCATTTGGCATTCCCACTACTCCAGAAGAATATCAACAGAGGCAAAATTAGGTGGCAATTGATTCTCATGTATGTAAGCTCTAGTGGATAATCGACTAGGTAATGGATGAAAAGACACAAAAGAAGAAATCATTGCTGACCTCAATGTAAATCTAATGCGACTGTTTGACTGAGATGGTTAGGTGAACCTGAAGTGGAACAAGAAAATGTTTCAATTAAAGATGCACAAAGTCAAGCACATAGGCCGTACACTGTCAGAAAAAAAATCTCCACCTGGATCCTGAAAAGTTGAGAGCTATAGGAGTGATGCAGTGCCCCACAGAACATAGTTGGATTCAATGTGGCAAAACCCTTGTCCAATTAGTCTTTGGAGACTAAACCATTATGCCGACTTACTGCCAAAGACACACAGAATTATTGAGGCTCAGAACAATAAGCTGAGTTCACTAAAATCAAACTACTCATGACAATAATGCCAGTGCTGAAATACTTTATTGTAAATTATAAAGTCACCATGTGGTGTGATTCCAGCGAGACAGGACTTGGAGCAAACCTAATGTAGCAAGCACAATGATTGCATTTGCATTCAGGGTGTTACAGAGAGAGTCTCTAAGGTCAGTTTGAGAAAAATGTCTGGCTTTTGTCTTTGTTCATGAGCGTTTTCATCAGTATCTCCATGAAAGACAAAATGGCAGTTGAATCTGGCAGAAGCCTCTCAAAAATGTTTCCCTCAAGCTGCAATTATCTGATCCAAAGCATCTTCAAAGAATGTTAGTCCAGTTACAGAGATCTGGACATGAAAAACTAGCAAGGGAAGCAGATGTACATTATGGATATGCTGTTGAGAGCAGCACTCCCAGTGAAGAGATTAGAGGATGCTAGAGAGAACCAATGTGAAGCAGTAGCTTGTTACGTTCTGGAAGCCTTCAACCCAGGAGAGATGTCGAACTCAACAAACAAGTACCTTGCTTAAATCAAGCAAATTACCCAACAACATGCAAATCTCCAACTGTTGTAAGACATAGTAATGAAAGGATGGTCCAAAAAGACAAACAAACACTTATTTCTCTAAGGCAGTCTTAGGCAGATAAACTGACAGCCCAAGATGGCATATTGAACAAAGTAAATAGTCATTATCCTGAAGGAGTTTAAGGGAGAGATACTAAAGAGCATCTATGCAAGCCACCAAGGAATTGAGTAAAGCCTGAGAAAGGCAAAAGATGTGCTCTGCCAGCGAAACATGTGCGACAAAATCAAGGACCATATCAGTCAGTGCAGTGATTGTATTAAGTGCTGTGCTAAACAAGCTTGATAGCCTCTGCTAATGTCTGATATCCCAGATAGATCATGAATGGAGCTCAGTGTAGATCTCCCCACTCTTGAAAGACAGGTTGTCTTCTTAAAGCAAACTGGTATTCTAATTGAAAGGTAAACACATTGCTGTGTTGTACACTCAACAAAATTGCTTTAGTCTCAACAGCTTTGGCAAAACCATTAGTGTGAAATAATACCTTTTCATTCCTTAAAACCTTTCACCAGCTCCAGCTTGAGTGATAGAGTAGCAACATTTCCTCACAGCTCCACCGTAGCTGCCATAGTAAAGTTTCAGAGAGCTTTCAAACCTATCCATAGCCCCAAATTTAAGATACAAAACCCATGTTGTTAAAACCGGAAGTGGATATTTTTAAGGCTGAAAGGGATTTTTTAAAATCCGAACATTCCCTATCTGTTTCTCTTTCACCAATGGTGAGGGGTCATAATTCATTCAATTGGGTTTGAAAATCCTTTGACCCCAATCTGCCTGTGCAGCGGGGTATCAATAGGTTACAGAAGGTGGGGGCCAGAGGAAACATAACTCAGGGAGAGGGGACAGTTGCTGTGTCTCAGTCAGACTCAGGGCCACACTTGAATGCAATTAATTCTTCAGTACAAGGTTGTCATGGATTAAAAGTGGTGACGGGACCCCCAACACTGCTCCAATGTAACATTCTTTGATTGAGGGCATTTTCCTTTGGAGTATGCTGGGAAATTCACTTAGAACAGTGGGAGTTTGGGTACATGACACCCAGGCTTTAGGCCTAAGCAAGTGAGGAGAGTGGCCTGTTCTATTCAATTGATCTTCCCTGAATGATGGCAGTTTTTAGAACATTTGGATGCCACCAGTAAAACAGATACTTGAACGCAGGCAGGACAGCACATGAAGCCATGGAATGGCAGGGTGGAGGGAGATATGCTAACATCCAAGGTTTATCATTACATCAAGTTAAAGCAATTCCAAAATTGAGTTCTACTCCGACCTCACAACAGAGTTACAGATATGGAGGTTCCTGAGTCTTCAGTGACCTTGTGAGAATGTATATCTTTTTGCACTCCTCACTGCAATGACATTCCGATGATGATAATGATGATTATGTCACTGAGAAGCCTTCCTTCTCTTTAATTCTCACTGTGGGAATGTAGTGGAGCCACCAGTTTGATGAAGAATAAAAGCTGTGCCTGTGTCATCACAACAGAACTGAATATTTAGGCCTCTGTGGTTTCTCTAAGTATAGGGCTTACGCTTTCAATACAGAATGACATATGGGTGCAATTAATAATCCCCAGTACCCTGGGGAACACAGTCAATTTTGGAAAATGTAATGGCTCTCTTTGTCATCCCGTTTACTCACACTGCAGAGTTGTATAATTGAAGTGAAGAGGAGGCACTGGTGACTTGCCAAAGTCAAGATGAGCGAAGTACAAATTAGCCGAGCTGCCAAATGTTCCCTGTGGCTGCATGAAATGAGCAAAGGGAATAAATGCTGAGAGCTACAGGCAATGTTAAAATCCAGAGAGCAGTGTGGGCTGTGCACTTTGGTTAAGATCTGACTACACTAGAGATCCTCTAAACTCCATGACTGAAACACAACCTCCTGAGAAAGAACTGTAAAATTTTCAGAAAATATGCTTAAATATTTGGCAGTTCCAAGTCTGATTCCCTCTACTGTTACTTGATTAATCCCAAATCCCTTATTGTCTCTTGCTTCTGTTCTTTCTTAACTTCCTCCATTATATTATTGGGGAAAGTGTAAGTTTTATTAGGAATTCCATCATACAAACCATAGATAGTCACTGAGTAATTCTCTAGAAACACAATCTTTTAGAACTTTGCTCATGCGATTCCAGAAGCATTTGTTACTCATTGCCCATTGTTAATGGCCCAAAAGGCAGACAGAAAGATATTAGTGAACTAGATAAATTTTTACAACAATGAATGGTGGTTACATGGTTGCCATTAAACTAGCTTTTTATTCCAGATTTCTTTTTAAATTGAATCAAGATTTCACCATCTACCATGGTGTGATTTGAACTGCTGGCGTCAGAACATTACCCTGGATTATTAATCGCAGTGACATTAATTCTACCCCGCTACATTCCCTAGGTAATGTCAAAATTTAGAGGAAGGCACCTGACTGTTTTTTTTCCCTATAATATCTACATTGAGACCCAATCTCTGCAAAAAATATTTCAGTCCAAGAATGTTGTTTTAACCAAATAATTGTACATTAATGAGTGGGCCCTGATAAATTGCACGTAAGCAGTGGTACATTTTCTCAATGGGGGATGGGAAAGTAGAAATAGTAAGGATACTGGTGGAATCTTGTCCACTTAAAGAATCTGTGTGGACCTATTACCAAGTTTCGTCCCCTTACTTGTTGACAATATGCATGCTTCTGCCACTTTATGGAGGCTTCTCCCGTTTGGCTGCTTTCAGACCTACCAAGCAATTAAGGATGCTCCTAGTATTCCTGATGTTTGGTTCAGCTGCCGGCCCAAACCCCTCACAGGTTGGGTTTTGGCCACAACTGTGGCCAGCTGATTTTCATAGCTGCTGGTGGTGGTGAGGATAAGTAGAGGAGGCCGCATGGAGAACTGATCATCCTGCCGAGATGCCATCTCCAGGCACCAGCCATGGTTTGACCTTACCATGGGGCCAATCCCATTGTGAGGAAGAACCCAGAATTGCCCCAACCTGTTCATAAGCAGGCACATACAAACATAAATTGTTTCAGAAACAGAGGGTAAACAATCTGTGTCAACCATTCCCAAATTCTCTTGTTAGTATATGGTACTCATTCAGAAGGTGGATGTTTCTTCAATGCATCCTAGAATCTGTACTTGGGGTACCTCGTAGATTCACAGAATCGTAAAGCTTAGAAAGAGACTACACATCTCACTGAATGTGCATTGACTCTCTCTGTTTGCAATCCTCTCAGTCTCACCTCCTCCACCCACTCTTTCCCCCATGCAATGTGTTCTTCCATCAAATATACATCCAATTCCATTTTGAGCGACTGTGTTCATCACATTATCAGGCAGTGAATTTAATTCCTAGTAGGAAGCCATTCAGTTCTGGACTCGCCAAAGTTATAGAGGGTGGTTCAGAATCAATGACATTGCTTTAGGTCTGGAGTCCTACATGGACCAGACCAGAGGCACATATAGAGTAATACTCGGAAATGAGAGTTCTGGTGACACTGGACTTCCATTTTGAAGAATTTTAAAATGAGTCAGACCAGTATGTGTCGATTGCCAGATTTATTGATACTACCTCGTGAAAGGCTGGGTAAGGGTGTCAAATCAATGTCTGCAGAACACTGGTCTTGTACTCTGGATTATTAATCCAGTAATATTACCACTACACTACACTTCCCTCTGGTCAGGGATGGCAGGAAGGAGGTGGGATAGCGACATTTTACATATCACAAGCCCAACTCACACCACCAACACCTGTTGAAAACACATCCAAAGGGAGGCTGTAAAATCCATTCCACTGTATCATTGCAGTGCAGAATGAGGCCATTTAGTCCATTATATCTGTGGCAGATCTTCAGAAGAACAACTCAACTAGTTACATACCCTTGCCCTTTTGCTGTAGTCTGCATTTTCGTGTTTTCTTCATGTGCTTTACTTCAATTCTCTTTTAAAAGTCCTGATTAAATATGCCTGCATCATTCACCTGGCAGTGCATTCTAAAATCTAACCAGAAAACTGCATGAAAAAATAATTCCTCATGTTCTTTTACCAGTCCTCAACCTATAACCTCGGGGTTCAACCCTTTTGCCAATGCCAACAATTCCATCCCATCTACTCTGTCCAGACTCGTGGTGATTTTGAACACTTATCTTTCAAATCTCTGTTCAATGTTGTCCCATTAAGAAGAGCACCACAGCTTCTTCAACTGAATTCTGTCATTTCTACAATTGTTGGAAATCTTTTCAGTCCCTCTTTAAAGCTTTCAAGTACTTCCTAGAAATTTGAAATCTATCATAATCCTTCATTTATTGCGCAATGTGCCCATGTTTTATGTTATCTGCCAATTTCATAATTGTACACCATATACCTAGGTCTTGGTCACTATTATAGTACAAGGGAGCAATGTTCCCAATACCAACTTCCAGAGAACCCCACTAAATAATTCCTCTGGTCCAAAATACAATCATTCACCACTATGCTCTGTTTTCTTCTTCTTGTTCCTATATCAACTTCAAATCCAAATTCATGCATCTATCCTGAAAAAGATTCAACAACCTAAAATATTAACTCTGTTTGTCTCCACAGATGCTGCCTTACCTACTGAAAAATTCCAACCGTGCCTGTTTTTATTGCACATTCATGCTGCCATTTTCACTTTTATTCCTTGTGTTTTGATGTTGTTGGCAAGTCTATTACTTGGCATATTGTTAAGCGCTTTTTGAAACATATATACACCACATGAACTGCATCAGTCTCATCAATCATCTCTGTTGTTCATCAAAAACCTCAATCACTAATTAACACCATTTGCCATGAATAAATTCATGCTGATTTTCCCTATTTAATTGACCATGTCCTCGTGACTGTTACCTTTATCCTAGATTATTATCTCAAAGGCTTGTTCACCACCAAGGTAAAAGTGATATGGCTGACTCTTGTGGCACAGTGATAGTGTCCCTCCCTCTGGAGGTCTGGGTTCAAATCCCACGTGCTCCACACGTGTGTAATCACATCTCTGAAAAGGTTGATTACAAAAAATAGGTTAAGTGTTTTTTGAACAAAAAAGTAACTGGCCTACAGTTGCTGAGTTTTTCCTCATATCTTCTTGAGGGCCAGGTCATAACCTTCCAAAGTTCCTTTCATACAGGACTGGTCTGAGGTGACTAGAGAATTGCAAATATTACAGCATCCCTTTTTCCACTGCCTTAGATGAGTATTGGGCATCTTCTGGCAAGGTCAAGTACTGCATATGGAAGTGTACCAACATGTAGGGATCTCCTAACATGTTTCCTCACTTGAGTCAGTGATAATTCCATTGCCTGGGCCATCTGAGCCATAAGGATGACCCCCATATCCTTAGATACATGCTCTGTAATGAGCTTGCTGTCAGCACAAGACCAACAAGTTGCCCTCGTCTATGATACAAGGACATCTGCAAGCGGGATCTCAAGATTAATCAAATCAATGTATGGGAAGTTCTCGCTGCTGACCGGAGTGCCAAGACATAAGCTCATTTATCTTGTGTTTACTTGCAGGCTGCCAGCCCTTGTCCATTTCACATTGCTTCCTTAGCATGCACACATTGATTTCAACACTAACTTATGGGCTGCCAGTTGCTGCTTTTCAGTGCAGAGGTAGAGGTAGGCCCTTGTCATAGTGGAAAGAACAGAACAATCAAGGGGATTGACATGTTGCTCCATAGCATCATGCTAAATCCACTTCACGACTGTGGCATTTGCCAGCAGCTTAAATGGAAAATGCACTGCATGTGCTTCAAGCAAATGGCCATGTGAGTAAGTCTAAGGGGAGTAGGCCTTAGTGGGATGAAGGAGGGGGTATTGCCACAGCCTGTTAAATTGTTTCATTCAGGGATGTGTGGCTATGGTTATGCAGGTGCACAGTACGCCCAGGTTTCAGTGATCCATGTTCTTGTGGTCTGGGGATAGGTCACAGTTAGTCCCAAGGGTCAAGCGCAAGCACATCTGGGATTACAGGTAGATCGGTTAGCTTGCAGTGGAGGTGTCAGATTGGGGGCTGGGTCATGCACTGTGAAACTGTCCTTCCAGGTAAGACCAGAAGGTGGGCCTCAATCAATCCTGGAGTTTGCTCAATAATGGTCATGGGGCTTATCAGGAGGACAACCCAAAGTGTCCTGGAGGAAGCAGGTAACTCCAATCTGGGGATGAAGGGCGCTCAGGGATCAGGCACTCTGACAGAGGGCAAGCCTAGATAGTTTTGGTGTGACCTCAGAAACAATAGATGGGGACTGGGAGCTCCAGAATGTGCAAGGGGTGGTGTGGATGTTCTCTCAAGCCACTGTCATTTCGGTCTCTCCATGGTAGATGCAGGGCCAACAAGGGCATGCGCATTTCCAAAGTCATGGGCTCTGTGGGGTAAAGTGGGAGCATTAATAGGAATATGAAGGGGTTCAGTGAAAATGGAAGGGAGGCTGAAAAAAGTAATGGGGTCACAGGGACATCAATACGAATTGGAAGATCAAGGATGGTGAAAAAAGTCTTGTGTCACAGACATACCCTGCAGCTTATTCAAACTGAAATGATGTTGGAACCTTGCCATGTCAGTTTGGAGGTCAACTGTGTAATATCTGCCTAATTGTTTGACACCTTGTGCAGAGTGAACTAAGTAAATTACTCTTTTCAGGAGGGGGTCAGAGAAATTGAAGGCCCTGCTGGGGACAATTGTAGTAAGCATGCCTCTACAAATTCAGTAACGCCACTTAGCTGGTTTCAGTTTACACTCCATTGGCAGAATAGTCAAGGAGCACATTCCAAATCTAGGCCCCAAGAAATGAGGAAACTTGCATTGTGCCCACTAATTCTCCCCTTGTCCTGTCATCGAAGCGATTGTACTCAGCCAAAGGTAGTTCAAAGTGGAACCTGAAGTTCCCAGTTCACAAACATATTCCAATATTCCATAGCAGCATTGGAAGCCATTATTTTGCAGTTGACCGATTCTTACATCGAAGTGTCATTATGCAAGGACCTGGTCTGTGATTTGGAAGGGAAGGGTTTAATAGTGGCTGACTTGCAGAATTCTACTCCCAATGTAGCATTAAAACTTTGGTTATGGAAAATACAATTGGATAATATGACGTAACTTAGAGCTCCTTATGGAGGTAAACAATACACAAATGAGGAGCAGGAGTATGCCATTTGGATACTTGCGTCTGCTGTGCCATTAATAAGACATGGCTGATGTGACGGTAAACTCAAATCTACATTCTCACCTACCGCCGAAAACCTTTCATTCAATTACTTACTTTGTTTTAAAAAAACTTTAAAAATCTAGTCTTCAATCATCTTTTCAGAAAGAGTACTTCAAAATCTCATTCCCCCAAGAAAACAAAATTCACCTCATCTTTATGTTAAATGGGTGATCCCCTCATTTTTAAACAGTGAACCCCTCTAGTTGTAGATTCTCCCACATGAGGAAACATCTTCTTCACATCAACCCTCTTAAGACTCCTCAGGATCTTATATGCTTTAGTGAAGTCACTGCTTATTGTTTCAAACCCCTTATTGATTCAAGCCTAGCCTGTCCAATTTTTCCTTATAAGACAACCCATCCATTTCAGGTGGCAGTCTGATAAGCCTTTTCTGTAAATTTTCTAATGCCTTCACATCCTTCCTCAAATAAAATGACCAATACTAGACACAGTCCTCCATATGTACTAGCGATATTATGACTGGACTGTTCATCCGGAGGCCCAGATAATGTTCTGAGGACCCAAGTTCAAATCTTACCATGGCAGATGGTGGAATTTGAATTCAAGAAATATCTGGAATTAAGAGTCTGAACGATGACCGTGCAATCCATTGTCGAAAAACACATCTGGTTCACTAATGTCCTTAGCTGGTCTGGCATGTGCCTCCAGACCTACAGTAACGTGGTTAATTCTTAATTGCCCTCTGGGCAATTAGGGATGGGCATTAAATGCTGACCCAGCCAATGATGCCCTCATCCCATGAATGAATTTAAAAAAAGTAGTCTCACCAAAGCCCTGTGTAACTTAAGCATAACCTTCCAGGCCTCTCTATTTAATTCCTCTCTCAGACATGTCAGTGATGTGCTCACCAGGTTATGCTCTCGACTCTAAATCGAGATAGATTACCCACCATTATAAAAGTCTCTGAGCTAGTGCAGGGTGTCGATGAAAGCCTTTCTGGTGCTTCCTCTGAAGGTTCAGAGTTTCTTTCTCAGACATGGAGACAGAGCGGAGGGCCTTCAACGCTGGCCTCTTCTGTATGGATGTTTGCTCAGTACCACAAGGGCCTGCAAAGAGAAGAGAGGCAATTAGTTGTGCAAAAGGGATAGACATTTGTGAAAATTAATAATAAGCTAGCATTGGTGTTAGTGGGAGAGCAGGGCAGCACAGCTCAATGAAACCTTCTGAGTCAGTTGCTCACTGAGCTGTGCCTCATCTGTTGTGGTCGTCTGCAGAAAGTTCAAGAATATTGTCCTCATACGAAGAAAGGAGCCTGATGTCCTCCCCACACCTCCATAATTCCACCCACCCCCACCCTCCAACTCTTCTGAGCTATGAACTTGTCAGACCAGTTTTGAGCCAATTTTTGTTGCAACGACACAAAAGAAGGGATTGAGTCTTCTGGAAGCAGGTGGAAGAGCAGTTAATGATAAGGCAGGAGCTGGAGAGGGGATGAAGTATCCCCATTGAGTGAGTAGAGAGCGCAGAGGTCAGGAAGGGTTAGTAGGTGAATGAGAGCTATTGAATAGACACGATGTTGGCGATACTGAGTTGAATCGTGGTGAGATGTGTGCACTGTGGTAGCATTAGAGTGAGAACTGAACCAGTGAGTGTGAAGTGGCAGAGAAAGGATGGCAGAACTTACCCTTGTGGAGCATAAACTTCTTTTACGTGTACTGCTACATGTCCCTTCTGACTGGAGGCACAGGACTGTCCCAGTCTACTATCTGAGTCTAAGCTGGCTATGTCTGGTGACACTCCCTTCCCCATGTAGTGGTCTGAAGTAAAAGCTTGGATCTCGTCTTCACCACCCTATCCTTCATCCCCTCCAGGGACCTGACTGCAGTTCCTCTCTACCATGGTGGCTCAGCATTACAGTTTGAGGGCTAGTCCTTAGTTTGCAGCACCTGAAGGGGTGTGTGGCTGACACCCAAGGCATGAATGCTGGAAGAACCTGGCAGTGCTAAACACGCCCACCATTCCTGCTGAGTGATTCCATGAGAAATGTGCTGTAGAGTCCATTTGCCAAATCCATGAGATGAACAGCCTAAGTATGTGTGAGTAAAATGACTCTGAGTCTCACTCAATAAAACGCTTTAATTGAAAATGGGAAAGTTCTGCCTGTGTTATGAATTTTCCAATCACAGTCTGATTGAATATGCTCAAAATCCTACACAAAAAAAACCAAAGAATTGTGGATGCTGGAAATCAGAAACAAAATCAATTTGCTGAAAAAACTCAGCTGGTCTGGCAACATCTGTAATGAGAAAGCAGAATTAACACTTTGGGTCCAGTGATCCTTCCTCAGAACTTCTGAACCCAAAACTTTAACTCTGTTTTTCTCTCCGCAGATACTGCCAGGTCTGCTGAGTCTTTCCAGCAATTTCTGTTTTTCTCGCTCAATATTCTCTGCCTGTTGCAAACAGCTGGTGTGACATGTTGAGTGATACAATCTGTCAGTTGTTGAGATGTACGGCCTACATATGTGTCAACACACTAGTACTGAAATTCACTCACCACTTACTTATTTATGCCATTAGAATAAAACTATTTGACTTGACGTCCGCTTCCTCTTTGAAGAGGGTGCCTTTCTTTGTCAACTTGGTCAGTTATCATTCTGTCTGCTGTAACCAAAAGCCTTTTACAAAGGCTTGGTATAACTTCCTGGATATTGTATTCAAAACTCCATCTATAGCCCATAGGATCCAATTTGCTTTATTTACTGTCTTAATCACTTGTCCTGCCCCCTTCTAAGAATTATTCAAGAAAAAGTCCCTCTATTCTTGTAGCTCTTTAAAATTGTGCCATTTACCATTGTCTTTCCTTCTTCTTTTCAGGCAAATTTATTGACCCACATTTTTGCAATGATTTCACCTACTATGGGTAAAGTTTAATGGGACACTCAGGAGCACGGAGACAAGTCAGGTTGGCCACCACCTTCCTAACAGGGGTAAATAGCTTTCTCGCCAATCCAGTAATTGAGGCTCTTTAGTGGCCAGTTAAGGGTCTATTTCTGCTGCTCAGGCATTCTCTCTTTGCTAGATGAAGAGACAGCCTCATGAGCCCTGGCAGTCTCCCTGTGAGCTCTGTGAGTGACCACTCCTGATCAGGAACTCTCTGGCCCATCGAGTGGGCTTTGATCGTCCCCATGGCAATCTCCCCTGCCTTCACCAGATAATGCACCTCACCTTGGAAGAGGCCTGCCTGACCAGCCTCAAAGGCACTGGCTCCATTACTTTCTCCTGAGGTATGTCCAAGATGCTGCTCACAGCTGGGTGCAGTCCAAGCAGCAACCAAAGCTCCTTTTTTTTTAATCATTCACGGGATGAGGGCATCGCTGGGCAGGCAGCACTTATTGCCCATCCCTAATTGCCCAGAGGACAGTTATGAGCCAACCACATTGCTGTGCATCTGGAGTCACATGTAGGCAAGACCAGGTCAGGATGGCAGTTTCTTTCCCTAAAGGACATTAGTAAACCAAATGGGTATTTTACGACAATTGATTCATGGCCATCATTAGATTTTTAATTCCCGATATTTTTTTTTAATTTCAAATTCCACCATCTGCTGTGGCGGGATTTGAACCCAGGTTCCCAGAATGTTATCTGGTTCTCTGGATTAACAGTTCAGTGATAATTCCACTATCGCCTCCCCATATTAGCAGTGCAGGGACTGAAGAGCCACTGTCCCTCCAGTTGGCTGGCAGCTCTACAAGGTGAGCTGTTGTCCAAGAGGATACAAGCTTCAATTGCAATTCATTAGATTCACAATTGCCACAGAATTTAGTTGAGGCTCCCCAAATGGCTAAGCCAGGTTTACCCTTGCCTTCCAGTCCGCTGTCAGTGCACCAACAAAGTTCAGCTGCCAGTGATCACCCATTCCACCAGTTAATGTCCTCATAAAGTCTATTGCTGTCTTTCCCTCAGTTCACAACATTCAGAAATTCCTGTCATCTGTCAAATTTTGAATTGGCCACCTGTATCCCTAAGTCCAAGTAATTAGCTTATATCATAAATAGAGGATACCTTAGCATTGAACATTGAGAAATGCCACTGTTTGCCTTCCTCCAGTCCGGTCTCCAAATTCCTTGTTTAATCAAAAGGGCTGTTAGTTTCCATTGAAATTATCAAAAGAACTATGGATGCTGGAAATCAGAAACAAAAACTGAAATTGCTATTAAAATATCAGCAGGTCTGGCAGCATCTGTGGGGAGAAATCAGAGTTAACATTTCTGGTCCAATGACTCTTCTTCAGTACACTAGTTGATTTCCTTTGGTAGCTAACCTGAAAGGAAATCAATCAGTCCTCGCACTCTCCATTTACATCTTATTTTCTTATATACTTGTCCTCTGTACTTTTTATGCCTGTTCCTCCATTGTGTTATCAGTAGTAGAACATAGATCGTAGAACTGTACAGCACACGAATGGGTGCTTTGGCCCACAATGTTGTACTGAACATAATGCCAAATTAAACTAATTCCTTCTGCTAGCCCTTGGTCCATATCCCTCCATTCCTTGCATATTTATGTGCTCGTCTAAATGCCTCTTAAACGCCCCTATTTTATCTGCCTCCACCATCACCCCTGGCAGGGCGTTCCACTCTCTGTGTAAAAAACATGTCTCTCACATCTCCTTTGAACGTTCCCCCTCTCGCCTTAAAAGCATATCCCCTAGTTTTCGACATTTCAAATCTGGGAAAAAGATTCTGACCGTGAACCCTATCTATGCGTCTCATAATTTTATAGACTTCTATCTCAGCCTTCACTGCCCTGCAACCTGAGTTCTTCTAGCCTCTCCTTATAGTTCATGCTTTCTAATCCAGGCAACATCCTGGTAACCCCCTTCTGCACCGTCTAAAAAATCTCCAAATCCTCCCTGTAATATGTCAACCAGAATTAAACACAGTACTCTAAGTGTGGCCTAACCAAAGTCTGATAAAGCTGTGATATGACACCCTGACTCTTGTACTTAATTGCCTGACCAATAAAAGCAAGCATGCCATACGCCCTCATCACCACCCAATCTACTCATGTGGCCACTTTAGGGAGCTGTGGACTTGAACTCCAAGATCCCTCTGTACATCAATGCTGTTCAGGAACCTGCCATTAACTGTATACTTTGTCTTAACGTTTGATCTCCCAGAGTGCAGTACCTCAAATGTACCCAGATTAAACTCCATCTTTGATTTCTCCGCCCATATCTGCAACTGATCTATATCCTGCTGTATGCTTTGACAGCCTTCTACCCTATCCACAACTCCACCAATCTTTGTATCAGTGGAGTTAGAGCAAAGAACAAAGAAAATTACAGCACAGGACCAGGCCCTTTGGCCCTCCAAGTCTGCACCGACATGCTGCCCATCACAACTAAAACCCTCTACCCTTCCAGGGACCATATCCCTCTATTCCCATCCTATTCTTGTATTTGTCAAGATGCCCTTTAGAAGTCACTATCGTACCTGCTTCCACTATCTCCCCTGGCAACACATTTCAGGCAACCATCACCCTCTGTGTAAAAAAAATTTGCCTTGTACATCACCTTTAAACCTTGCCCCTCATATCATATGGCCCCTAGTAACTGACTCTTACACCCTGGGAAAAATCTTCTGACTGTCCACTCTATCCATGCCCTTCATAATATTGTAGACCTCTATCAAGTCGCCCACCAACCTCCGTCATTCTAGTGAGAACAACTTAAGTTTCTCCAACCTCTCCTCATAGCTACTGCCCTCCATACCAGGAAACATCCTGATAAATCTTTTCTGTACCCTCTCCAAAGCCACCACATCCTTCTGGTAGTGTGGAGAACAGAATTGAACACAATATTCCAAATGCGGCTTAACTAAGGTTCTATAAAGCTGCAACATTACCTGCCAATTTTTAAACTCAGTGCCCCAGCCGATGAAGACAAGCATGCCGTATGCCTTGTTGACAACCCTCTCCACCGGCGTTGACACTTTCAGTGACCTGTGTACCTGTACACCCAGATCCCTCTGCCTATCGGTACTCTTGTGAGTTCTACCATTTACTGTATATTTTCCATCTGGGTTAGACCTTTCGAAATGCATCACCTCACATTTTTCCGGATTAAACTCCATCTACCATCTCTGTCCCCAAGTCACCAACCAATCTATATCCTGCTGTATCCTCTGATGGTCCTCATCGCTATCCACAATTCCACCAACCTTTGTGTCATTCGCAAACATACTAATCAGACCAGTTACATTTTCCTCCAAATCATTTATATATATCACAAATAGCAAAGGTCCCAACACTGATCCCTGAGGAACGCCAGTAGTCACAGCCCTCCATTCAGAAACATACTCTTCCACTGCTACCCTCTGCCTTCTATGACTGAGCCAGTTTTTTTATCCATCTTGCAAGCTCACCTCTGACTCCGTGCCACTTTACCTTGTGTATCAACCTGCCATGAGGGACCTTGTCAAAGGCCTTACTGAAGTCCATGTAGACAACATCCATTGCCGTCCCATCATTGTTCATTTTCGTCACTTCCTCAAAAAACTCAACCAAGTTAGTGAGACATAACCTCCTGTTCACAAATCCATGTTGCCTCTCGCTAATACGCCCACTTATTTCCAAGTGGGAGTAAATCCTGTCTCGAAGAATCCTCTCCAGTAATTTCCCTACCACTGACGTAAGGCTCACAGGCCTGTAATTAGCTGGATTATCCCTTCCATCCTTTTTAAACAAGGGAACAACATTGGCTATTCTGCAATCCTCTGGGACCTCCATGTAGCCAGTGAGGATACAAAGATTTCTCTCAAGGTCCCAGCAAGTGGCCCCAGAGTCGCGAATAGTCTCTAGCTTTTTTGCAACTCAGGGAGTTCTGGCGTAGGCTGCTCATGTTATCCCCTTGTGTGAAGGTATCTGCAATGCACTCAAGTTAAATGTTGGCATAGATGTAAACAATTGGAAATCTGGCTCATTGAAGGATCAACTGCCAATTTACACCATCTCCAAACCTATGAATTTATGGGATTTACAGTGGCATATTGCCTTAGTCTCAATGTGATAGACAAGTGGTGCGTAAAGCGGCTGAGTAACAACCTATTTTTCTAATCAACTTGTTCAGAGATGTTATTACACACTTCTGGATCAAGTGTGGCTTGAACCCAGGTCTCCCAGGCCTTGGGTAGGGACACTGTCACTGTGCAGCAAAACGGCCCCTTTTAATATCAACAGCTCTCCACTTGTGACCCCAGCAATTCAGGCAAATGTTTGTGCTGGATTTCAAACCGCGGCCCTTTCGCATTTAAGGTGAATGTGATAATCACCCCACCCCAGAAACGGCACACAGTCTCAGTGAGAAAGTAGAAGACAGAGAATGATTTCATATGATAGTCATTTTCACTAGTTTAGCGGATTACCACTTACAATAAACCAAACACAATTTTCAAATTAAAGGCTGTAGTTATGCTGGAGCTAACAATCTCAGCTACTGAGTCATGAATGCAATGTGCAGCAGCAAGCCCAGTCACATAAAGGGGAGAATTTATTAAGAAGAGCACAGTTACTGACAGTTGCATAGGAAGTGGGCTCCAATTCTGTTTAATATATTGTCAGTCGCCGCACATGCAATGTGCAAGTTTAACGCGTATAAGTCATAGGTGCAACTGTACAGTGGGGGACTGCTCTCAGCGCCTCTTCTCATCATCAGCTGCTAATATCTGGGTCATAACAAGATGCAGTGGTAGTAAAAGAAATATCAATAAATACTGAGGGCACAATGGTGATGCATTTGCCAAGAAATTTACGGAAAACACATATATTATGGTATCACAACATATTTTGCAAACAAAATCCAATGAACTGCGGCTGCTGGAAATCAGAAACACAAACAGAAATTGCTGGTAAAACTCAGCAGGCCTGGCAGCATCTGTGGAGAGAAAATAACGTTAACATTTTAGGTCCAGTGACACTTCTTCAGAATTGATTGTAGTGAGGAAGAGGTTGGTTTATTATCAGAGGATGGGGTGGAGGGAGGGGGGAGAGTAAATGATAGGTGGAGTGGAAGGCCAGAGAGAGTGAGAGAATGACAGTTGGGTAGCTAAAGGAATGGGTAAAGGTCAGCCTGGGAGAATCAAGCTGGAGTAACAGAATCTCATTTTCTGCTTGGTGTTCCTGCAGCCTTCGGATTCAATATCAGGTTCAATCATTTTAGGACCTAAGCACCTTCTCCCATGTCCTTAGCCCAACCCCCACACACCTTGCCTTGTCATTACGTGGGCTGTTAACACAACCAACCCATTGTCAGCTACTAATGGTTCCCATTAGCAGCTATTGATTCCTGAAAAGTGCGCTGCCTCCGCGTTTATGGCTTTGACAATGTGGGCAAAGAGTAAAGAGACGGCTCGTGATAGCTTCAATGACTTGAGTATCCATGTAAAACCAATATCCTGACTGCAGTCATTCTTTTTAACCTGTGGGAGAGTGGTGCACTCTCCTTTGTTTTCTTGGAGATAGAGGAAATATAGCATAATGTAAAAACTGGAAGAACTGCGGATGCTGTAAATCAGGAACAAAAACAGAAGTTGCTGGAAGCTCAGCAAGTCTGGCAGCATCTGGTTCTGAGGAAGGGTCACCGGACCCAAAACATTAATTCTGATTTTATCTTCACAGATGCTGCCAGACCTGCTGAGCTCCTCCAGCAACGTCTGCTTTTGGTCATGGCATAAGGTAACTTTGGATGGAGATGGTAAGGTGCCTGCTCAATAGAAGTGGGCAATGGTTTTGAAGCAGTGTTAGCTAGGTGCATCACTTGTGATCAAAGTGATTGGAGATGACATTGTTCTTGAAAGCCCTGGCACATCTGCATGGCTCCAGCATCTGGGAGAACTGAGTTGAGATCTCTGTTCTCTTCTCATATGTCATTGTCATTTGAGAAGGTTAGCATCTCCTCTTGGATTGGAAATTCTTCTCCCCTTTGCAATATCACGTTGAGGAAGGCACAGCAAATTTTGATGACAATTTTGTACATCCTCCCTGGCACTCATCATAAAGCTTGCCCAGAATGGTCAATGCCTTTGAAATGCATTTTAAGCAATTTTAAAGAAACTGAAAGAACTGCGGATGATGTAAATCAGGAACAAGAACAAAGTTGCTGGAAAAGCTCAGCAGGTCTGGCAGCATCTGTGAAGGAAAAAAGCAGAGTTAATGTTTCAGGTCCGGTGACCCTTCCTCATGATCTGTTTCTGATGGCTTTTGAGGAAGGGTCACTGGACCTGAAACGTTAACTCTGTTTTTTCCCTTCACAGATGCTGCCAGACCTGCTGAGCTTTTCCAGCAATTTTGTTTTTGTGTTGAGCAATCTTATGTTGTGCTCACTGATTATTTGCCTCGACCTGAACTCAACCTAATGCTAGGATTTCAGCTCCTGCCTACTTAGGTCCTTTTCCCTCCCATGTTTCCGGCTTGTACAGGCAACGCTAAATACCTCACTAAGACCTACCTATTTTTCATTGAGTTACAAAGGAGCATTGTGAAAGTGTGTTTGGTTACAGAATTCTGTTGGCTGGGTTGCAGATTATTATTAGTAAAGTAAATAATCTGTAGTTAATTTCAGTGGTATCAAGCAGTTTGGTGAACCCGTTGGATATTTTCCAATGTTGCATAATGCTCAGCTGGAGGTTGTATAGAATCAATGTGAAACGACGTTAGACAATTTGCGCTCTAGTCTGACATTGCTTGTCTTCCAGAAAGTTAGATTAGTTCCCGATGTCACATTAAGTTATAGGTGGGGCATTGCAATGCGTCATTGGGCTACAAACAACGTGGGCTCAAAATGGGATGGTCTTTGAAAATGAAGCATATTAATTTCCACTATTATCTGGTTTCCAACATTTCAACTATTTCACTACATTACATAATAGGAACCACAGAAATGCATGCAAATTGTCAGTAGGGGAGTTTGTAACCTCTCTATAAATCTAATTTTCTGTGCATTTCATATTCAACAGTTAAGTGTAATTTACTGTTTAAATTCGGGCTTACATGGCTGTATACTTGAGAGCTGCTGAAGATAGCTAACGAGGGAAACCAGCTGAAACTACTTTTACTTTACCTTCGGCTGAGGTCATCCTTTAGTTTCAGAGCATATAATTAGTGCATCTCAGTGCAGCTTAGAATCATGTGTGCCTGGACCCCGGGAGTTAGGGAAAGATGTGAGCAGCTGCTCCTGTTTTTTTTGTTGTAGCTTCTGTATTCTGTAGGCATTGGTTCTTCCTCTATTATGGGGAAAGATGGTGAATATCCAGTAAGTGGTTATGGTCTAATTTATTCTTCAAATTTAAAATTGTAAACAGGAATACATGAATCTTTGCAATTTTCCAACAGGTTTGAAGTTCACTCATGATGTTTGGATGAGAGTGAGAGCTGCAGGGTGAATAAGCTCAATGCCCAGGGCATTGTGGTACAGAAAGATAATCAAGTGGGGCAACAAAAAAATGAATATAGGGGACATGATAGAGAGAAAAGCTAGCCCTGTACTTTACAATAAAAAAAAATCCAGAAAACTGTGTTTGGATCCCAGTCTGGGCTTGTAATGTCTGCTCAGGGCTGGAGGGGAACTAACAATGGGAGGGAAAGGACTTAGTCATTCTGGTCCCGCCCACCAACAACATAGATTTGACAAGGAAATAGGCTTTTCATTGGCCACGTGAGGAGTGAGGCTTCGAATTAAGAAGCAGAACCATAAATGGTCTCCTCATTGGACATGAACAATCCCAGTAGGAGGTCCCTCCCTACAAAATTAAAACATCAGGATATAGACCAACAATGGTCATTTACACGCATCCTAAGCCCCCATTACCATTCCTTAAATACTAGAAAAGGATGGGTTGAGGCCTCTAAGTGGCTACACAAGGACCTCAAATAGCAACGACTGAATATCCATTCTTTAACTTTTTCACTTCAGACTTATTTGAAGGGAGTCAGGAAAACAATGGTGTCTCCACCAGATACATTCCTGTCCAATTACACACCCAGCCTACCTCTGGGGCTAAAATTCTGCCCAGGAGGCAAGAATAATGTAAAAATCATGTTTCAGGAAGATAGATCTGGATCCTGATATCTCCAGGAGATGCTCCAATTTTCAAAATGCGGGCAAAGAGGACAGTTGAGGGCTGATCCCAGAAATAAATCGATTTAATTCCAAATTTTAATCCTAACACGAGGAAAATGACATTTTGCCAACTCTCTGCCTCCAAGAGCAGTATAAGATTCCACCCTTGGTCTACTTTCCAGTTATTGATTTCTTTGGGAAAATTAAATATTTAACTTTTGCAACTATAATTCCCATAACATCAGAAGTATATCTGTTTGACTTCAACATTGTTTTCCATTTACTGTAGCTTCATAGTGCTGATTATAATAGTTTGTTCAAACATTAAATAAGGTGGACCACAAACATTTCGTTTTCTCTCTATCAAACCTATCTGGCAGAAAGTCAAATCATATTTGATATACACAAGATCCCTTCAACCATGTTGTCAAAAAACAGCAACATTGTTCCTTTTTTAAAATAAATCTAACCTAGGCAGAAAAGAGATGAGGAAAAAGTGACAGATATTTGACAGTTGAACATTATTGCAGATCCTTGTTTAAAATTAAATAAATCTTCTTACAATTGAAACAATAAACCATCTTAGTTTTTTTTGTGTGTAAAGCTGCACTGACAGTAATATCAACAAAGATGTAGTCAGCAGTTTGTGAATGCTTTGTTCAGCAGTTCCCCCGGATGTTTGCATAAGAGACAGCCAAGACCCTTTAATCTACATTGCTAAGTTTTGCGTTCCCCATAGTAACGTAGTCGTGGCCTTTCAGCTCAATGAATTTGGAATTGACCCCAGTGTGCCCTTCACTATCAACATTGTCCTTTTTACAGGATTGCGCTGTATTGTTTTTGTAGTGTGTTCCATTCTAATGAGACAGGCTGGATATAAAAATTAACTGGAGGCTATTTTTGGACACCACTCTAAACTTTCAAGCTCACGACCAAACCGGAAGCGTGAGGCTTGAAGAAAGTTGAACCTTGGGTCTCTGTTTAATCATTGTAGAGATTGAGCTGCCCACATCTACTGTGTTCCCAGAGGCCATGAAATGGAGGTGCCAATGTTGGACTGGGGGGGACAAGGTCAGAAATCACACAACACCAAGGTTCCTGTTGGACTATATCCTGATGTTGTGTGATTTCTGACTGTTCCCAGAAGCAGCTTTGCACAGGTGCAGTTTTAGCTGGAGGTTAAGTGCAGGGGGATGAGGAAGGGGGTGGGGGGGCAGGGTTGGGGAAGGGGATTGGGGTGAATGGGGAAGTGGGTTGAGGAGGATGAGGAAGGGACTGGGGATGAATGAGGAAGTGGGTTGAGAGGGATGGGGAAGGGGGTTGAGGGGATGGGGAAGAGGGTTGGGGGTGAATGGGGAAATGATTTGAGGGGATGGGGAAGGGGTGGGGGGAAATGGGAAAGGGGCTGGGGGTGAATGGGGAAGGGGATTGAAGTGATGGGGAAGAGGGTTGGGGGTGATTTGAGAAATGGTTTGAGGGGGATGGAAAAGGGATTTGGGAGTGAATGGAGAGGGAGCAAATTGGAGGAGGGCGATCGCAGGTTGAAGGAGATTTGGAGCCAAGAGAGAACAACATTAAGCTCATAAAAACCTAGCAGTTTGTACCCAGGACCCCTGACTGTCCCTTTTAACAATCACTGTAGATCCAGAGAAACTGGAGACAGCACCACTGCACTTCCACAGGATTTACAAAGTTGTCCTGAGGTCAGATCCCATGTTCAAATGACTCTGGTGCTTGTTTCCTGCAGAGAGCTCAGAACCATTTAAGAACCTGCTAAACATAGGAGCGGCTTGAATGTGAAGGAGGCGCAGATGCCATTCAGCCCATTAATGTGGAATTTCTCCTCCTGCTGCTGCCGTTCATAAGGAATTTGGTCCGTTCAATTAAAGTTTTCGAGAAGATTTGTAGCTCGGGTTTTGAATGAGGTTGTAGACATGCTTGCTGAGCGTGGTGGGTTTGGTTGCAAATGTTTCATCACCCTGCTAGGTGACATCATCAGTAAGCCTCTGGTGAAGCGTCCGTGTTCTGTCCTACCTGTTATTTCTATGCCTGGGTTTGCTGTGGTGGTTGGTTTGTTCTGTTTCCGGTTCTGTTTCTCATTGGTTTTTACACAGGGTCTAATTCAACGTGTTTGTTGATGGAGTTCCGGTTGGAATATCAGGCCTCCAGGAATTCCCTGGCATGTCTCGGTTTAGCATGGGCAATTATGGATGTGTTGTCCCAGTCGATTTTGTGTCCCTCGTTGTCTGTGTGTAGTGAGACAAGTGAGAATTGGTCGTGAATTTTTGGTGGCTAGTTGGTGTTCATGTATCTGCACAGTCAGCTTTCTTCTGGTTTGGCCTATGTAGTATTTCTCACAGTCCTTGCACGGTATTTTGTATATTACACCGGTTTTGCTGGTTGTGGGTATGGGATCCTTTACGTTCATCAGTAGCTGTCGCAGGGTAGTTGTTGATTTTTGGGCTACTCTGATTCCTAGGGGTCTGAGTAGTCTTGTTGTCATCTCTAATATGTTCTTGATGCATGGTGGGGTGATTAGTGATTCTGGTCGTGTTGTGTCTTCCTTTCGTGGTCTTTCTCGGAGGTAA
>JAHRHZ010000014.1:27887503-27906569 GCA_024137785.1 Ginglymostoma cirratum
GGATTCTCCAGCATCTGCAGTACCTTTTATCTCTTAGCTATGGGAAATGCAGGTTTACACGGATAGGGCATGGATCTGGATGGGATGCTCTTCAGAGGGTCGGTGTGGACTCGATGGACCAAACAGCCTGTTCCCACACTGTAGGGATTCTACGATACAGTGAAGTAAATAAAAGATAAGGCTTATATTGTAAGATAAGAGAACTTCGTAAATTTTACAAGTGGAGGCTATGGAATATGTTGAATGTTCGCACATTACAAAAAATGTAGTTAATGTATCACTTTTGGAGAAACCACCCTATACAAATGAAGAGGAGTTCATGAAAAAAAATCTTGAAAGTTGAATTAAAGAATTTCAAATGATTGATTGGAACAAAACCAGATCTAGCATCACCAATATAACAAAAGCATTGACACAAGCAGATAATTACATTCTGAGAAAGTCATGCAACGGCTGGTGAACAAAATTTATAACGAATAGCAAGTAATTGGAGACTGTGGAAAGGTCATAACAATAGAAATCTTCAAACAGAGATACACACATGTAATAATTACAATGAAATCAACTTATCAAGTAATTCCAGAAAGTTACAGTATTTAATAAGTCACTGGAAAATAAAAATGTAATAGCAGCAGTGATACATGGAGAAAATGAGGACACATGCACAATAAATCAAATGTATGTGACAGGACAGATTTCAGAACAATATTCAGCACACAGAACCCATTGTTTCAACAACCTGATAGATCTGCAGCATGCCTTTGTCAGTGTTTGGTGAGAAGGGACATGGCATGTCTTAAGAATTTATTGTGTTCATAAGCAGCTTGTCAGATTGACAGAAAACATCTAGAATCAGTCCCTGAGTACTGTTTGAGTGGATAGGAAACTAAAGGAATGTTTTAGATCAGCAAATAGACTTGAGACAGTGATGCACACTATCACCTGATTTATTTAATCTAGCATAGGAAGTGGTAATGAATTTTGAACCAAATATTGAAATTAGGGGAGTCTTCTTGTGAAGCCAGATTTTAACAATTTCATCTTTGCTGATAACTTTCATGTTATAGCAATGTCGAAATGGATTTATAAAAACTATGAAGCAAACCAAAAAGATCACATGATCAAAACAAAAACAACAGTTTGAGAAAATGTCATTATTTCAATTAGAAAGGACAGTCAGGTAGAAATGTTTGTATGGTTCAGTGAAAATGACATTCCAACAAGAATTGAACTGGCTTCAGATTTGAATTTTGAATATGAAGATTAAATGAAAAAAAATTGCAGACAAGACAAAACTAGGTGGGAGTATGAATTGTGAGAAGGATGCAAAGATGATGCATAGAGATTTGGAGAGGTGAAATGAGAAAGCAAACATTTGGCAGATAGAATGCATTGTGAAGAAATGTAAGAATATCCACTTGGAAGGGGAAAATAAACAGAAATACAGAATGTTTCTTAAATAGGGAGAGGGTGGGAAATGGTAGAAAAACAGGGCTTTACAAGAGAGGTAAGAGAGTCGGAAAAGAGCTAAAATGTTCAAGGGAACAGAAAGTACAGGAAGGCATATCTTATTGGAATGCAATACAGACATCTCATCCATTCAATATAGATTTCAATGCCTGAGGTCAAAATTGAACCCATTGTATTTGCAATGGTCAAATCTATCCTCTGCCATCAATTTTCATTCATCATGTGGCTTGCCACAAATCTGCCATGCATCTTATCAGTTTATCAGCTCCATTGAGAATTTCTTTTGTAGAAATAGCCAATCTTTGTCCTCCATTTTCCCAAATCTTAGGCTCTTTGTATTTCATATATACTGGTAGAAAACATTCGATGTTAGATTCCACATAAAAGTGACATGCAGGTGTGAAAATAGTAAAAAAAAAAAAATTTCCAAAAATTGCCTTACCAAAATATTGGGAACAGAAGCCCGCATAAAGAAAAAAATCTGAATGGAATGCATAAAATGATGAAAATACTATGAACTTGTTTAGGGTTTTAGAGACCAATTCCAGATTGGCAAAAGCGACACCCGATGTAATCCACACCAAGGGCATAAAAACGGCAAGATACTACATTCCAGTGTCTTTCAATATTCAAATATATTTTGAATGCCCCTTTCCGTGAGAGCAGACTGGGCTAATCTAAAAGGTTTACTGGAAAATTAAAAGTGATGCCAAAGTGTCTGGTGAGTCAGATTTGCCAACTATTAGAATCTCTTTCCTTCATAAATCACCACAACTATAAAATAAATTCTTTTCTTTCTAAACAGAGAGTTAACATTAAATTGGTACAAAGTATAATTCTAAGAGGTGGGGCTGTTATGTTCTTTGTTCTGACTGACTGAAAATAGTCAAGAAGCAACCTGTTCTGACAGCCATTTTAATATTAGACTTCAGGCGCTGTTATACTTGTAGAAGCATGATCCTTCAAATACCTTTTGTTTTATTAAAGTGAAGCTGTCTTCAAGATAAAAAGCCACAAAAGTCTTCCTGGTTCACACCAAGTAACAGACAAACTAGCCACCTTGTGTAAATTGACTCAGTCCAGATACCAGTGGTATTTGGATGCAAGCTCTGCTTGTGGAGTGGAATGACACGAACAGTGCATGTTCAATTCCTGCACCAGCTCAGATTTACCTTGAAAGCCCTTGACTTCTCAACTTTTTCCTTCACCTGAGGTGTGGTGACCTTTGGGTTAAACTCACCACCAGTTGTTTCTCTCAAATAAGTAATCAGCCTGTGGTCCTCTAGGATAATAGCTTTCATCTAGATTTTACAATTGATTCTTTCACAACTTAGTGTTAGCCCTAGGAATAGAATACCAGCCACTATTCCAATGTGTAAAGACTAAAAATATGGTAAACAAGCATTGTCAAAGTCCAGTTTGATCTGGGACTGTAATATCTAAAGGTGATATGATATCGGAAGGATTCTGAGCTTTAAGCTGCAATATAAACATAGAAATATTGACATGAGATGAAGGATAATCCTGTGCTACTTCACTGATGCCACATCCAGTTAACAGTCCGGTGTGATCTATGTAAAAATAAACATATATTTCATTAGAATTGGTGAGTTGAGTTTTGTTGTA
This sequence comes from Ginglymostoma cirratum, assembly GCA_024137785.1. Taxonomy (NCBI): domain Eukaryota; kingdom Metazoa; phylum Chordata; class Chondrichthyes; order Orectolobiformes; family Ginglymostomatidae; genus Ginglymostoma; species Ginglymostoma cirratum. The sequence goes on from JAHRHZ010000014.1 coordinate 27,890,600, forward strand.
TCTTGACACTCTTCCGTAATATTGAGCAATGTTCTCTCACCTGCCCCCATGACTAACTGACAGAGAAGGAAGGATGAATTGGATTTACCAGCTTCTCCCAGATTTGTTATAGGGTCAGAGTAGAGGAGCATTCCAATATCCAAAACCAAGCGCAAACCTGAACGACATTTGGTTCATTGTACCTCTACAATGCAGTCACTCTCTTCTGTCGCATCACTTCCAGGAGAATACATGGTTTGTCTTCATGAACCAACTAACCACAACCCATGAATGACATTAGAATACATCCTTGCAAAGTTACAAGTATAGTCTTGGCAACTTATCACTTGACCTTGAAGATCTGCTGCAGTGAGAAACATTGGCTACCTAGAAGTAAAAGCAATGGCATATTAACACTGTTGCTTTCTGGATAATCTATCCTTTCGGCCAAACACTCTCCATGACCAACAGTGAAGAAGCCATGTTAAATCAGCTGAATCACACTTGTTGTGCTGTCCAGTTCGTGTACAATGATCTCACGGTCATTTCAAGGTGGATGAATTATTTGTCCCTTTTATCTTTAAGGTTTTCCATTGAGGTTTTTTACCAAATTGCTATCCAATCCACAGAAGAAATTGATCATCAACTGAAAATGAATGTTTGTCATCTGTTAACTAATAGTTAACCAGTTGATAAAAAAATCCATACAACTTGGAAACAGGCCATTCAGCCTAACAAATCCACCTCAGCTCTCTGAAGAACATCCACCCAGACTCACAGCTCTACTCTAACCCTGTATTTCCCAAGGCTAGTCACCTAAATTATATATCTCTAGACACTATGGGCAATTTGCACAGCCAATCCACCTAACCTGCAGATCTTTGGACTGCAGGAGGACACCCATGCAGACGCGGAGAACATGCAAACTCCACAGACAGTTGCCCAAGGCTATAATTGAACCCAGGTCCCTGGTGCTGTGAGGCAGCAAAATGCTAACCATTGTGCCACCCCCGTGTTAACAGCGGTTCACAATGTTTTGACATTTCTTTAAAGTTGAAGAAGGGAAAAGGAAGGAAACTTGGATCAAATAGGAAACAACACGATAATAATTCTCCACTTTCAAACATGGAAACTGGTACAGCATTGAGGGGTGAGAACATGTTCTGAAATCAGACAAAAGGAAATTTTCTGGGTCTGGGCTGGAATCCATACATTCGACCCATATTACACAAAAGAAAATTATGTACTTACCTACCTCTGACCTTTTAGGTCAGTCTTCTGATGGAGTATTCTGCAGAACTTGCCACTCTTTGGAACCTTCATGGGAACAGCACAAAGAAACTCCATAGAAGCTGAGTCCCTTGTTACAGCACTCGCTGTTGAACTCCAGTCAGTAAATAGTTGAAATGCACAAACCTACTTTTAGAAACAGTGGAGAGGTGATGTGCAAGGTTAGTGGGTGAAGAGTGAAGCAGGTTGGTAGCTAAGAGGGTAGATAGGAAAGTGGGTAAGGAGGTAGGTTGGCAGGTGACAAAATGTGTAGACTGGCAGTTGGGTGCGGGCATGGTGGCAGGTGGAGTGAAGAAGATTGTGTGGCAGGTCAAGTCATGTCAGGTCAGAGGGTAATTAGGTCGGGGATGATCCTATTGGGTGAGTAGGGGGAGTTGGGTGGTCATTGGAAGATAGCTGGCTAAATGTTGGCTTTGATTAGGGTGTCAATGGAAGCAGTTACAGTGTCAGTGCACAGTTGAGTTGGGGAGTGAGGAGCGGTTGTAAATTAATTAGTAGGGTCTGGGTGTATTTAGATCTTCAAGGTGTTGCCAGAGGGTTGGGAGAAGTTGGGATTTGAGGGGCTAGTCAGGGACTCAGGGTGTAATCGAGACAGCTTAAGGGCTTAGTCAGATGGTGTAGTTGAGTCAGGGGTTTGGAAGGAGTTAGAGGGTCAGTAGGGTGGGTCAGGGTGGATCAGGGTTCAATGAAATTTCAGCAGGAAAAGGGGGCTTGGTAGTATTCAATTATATATTTACCAAGGTGTTAAACATGGTTTTATTTTTCTAATAATTTGTGGGTAATTTTTCAGGCAAGTGAGTCAGAATCCTCCAAAGTCTCTGACTTTTTCAGAAGGCTTGAGACATAGAGTACTTTCCCATCAGAATTGTAAATGTTCTCACCAAGTTCTACATTGTTATTGCGTTGTGACACTGGAGGTATGCTGGCGCTGGTGTTTTGAGGTACGTCCAGCCTCTGGTAATCTGGATACCACTACAGCTGGGCCAATAATTATAATGATTTCTTTCTAGTTTGGATGAAGACTTGTTACTTTCGATATGTGTCAGACGTCAAGAATAGAAAACCAAAATCCTTGGGGATACATGTTCAGCTTGCCATCATGGTTGGTCCAGGGCACTCACTGTTGCAGATACCATCCATTGACAATTTACCGTCTCACTGATGTGATTATTTTAACTTGTGTTTTCACGTTCGTGAAGGAACTGTCATTATATTTTCATCGCTGTGGCTATAATACTTCATGAGAAAACATTCTCATCAATTTTATTGCATACTTTCCAGAAAAGTGACAGGTATTTTCATTTTCTTTCATTGCTCAATTCCTTCATTTTTCATATTCCCCTAAGGAATTTTCTGTTTTGTGCTTGACATTATATGACAATCTCTTTTATAAATATTTAAAAATTGTTGAAATAGTCCATCCATCATGAATGAATTAAGAGCTGGAATGTTATTTGTGTCCTATGTTTGGAACTTGTCAATATTGTGAGTATGTGACATTGCAGCTTTGTCAAGCACATTTAATTCACTGAATGTGACAATGTGACCGAAACCCTCTGCTCTCAGAGGTGGTGAGCTTCAAGGCAGGAAGGGAAATAAGTCAAGAGGGTTGGTGGTGAATCCAAACCGCGCCACCTCCACCAGAACTAATTTCTAGGGAGAGGCAAACCATGCTTAAACATTCTTCCTCACTCTAGTGTCATAGAGTCATAGAGTCACACTGCACAGAAACAGATCCTTCGGTCCAACTCATCTATGCTGACCAGGTTTCCCAAACTAAACTAAATGTTGTAACTGCACCTCATTCCATACACAAACCACCCTCTGTGCGAAAAAGTTGCCTGTCAGATCCCTTTTAAATCCTTCCCCCCTCACTTTAAGATTATGTGCTCTAGGTTTGAACTCCCTTATTCTAGGGAAAAGACCTTTGCTATTCACCTTATCTATGCCCCTCATGATTTTATAAACCACCATAAGGTTACTCCTCAGCTTTCTACACTCCAGTTAAAAAAGTCTCAGCCTATCCAGCCTCTCCTAACTCAAACCTTCCAGCTTCAGTAACATCCTTGTAAATCTTTTCTGCATCCTTTCCAATTTAATAATATCCTTCCTATAGCAGGCAACCAGAACTGCACACAATACTCCAAAAGGGACATCACCAATGTCCTGTACAGCTGCAACATGAGTTCCCAACTCCAACGCTCAATGCTCTGACCAACGAAGGCAAGAGTGCCAATTGTCTCCATCGCCACCCTGTAAACCTGTGACACCGCTTTCAATTATGTACCTGAACCCCTAGTTCTTGGCCCATCAAAAAGCAATTAAGGACCAGTTAATGGCTTCAAACTGGCACTTCTGGGATTGACCCAGCTGCAAATGGGCATGTCACCATGCTGTGTCCGTGATAGTTGCCACCTTACTGACAATTTGTCCGCTCCAACAGGTCAGAGGTGAGGACTCTTCAATCAAAAGTAATTAGTGCCTGATTGCAGGATTGGAACCTGGACAGGGCGGTCCCCATCCCCCTTGCGAGCTACACCCCTGTCCTTGTTTCAAAGTCACTTCCACATGATCTCCATTCTAAGAAACCCAATCCAACACTACCATATCATCTACTTTCGTTCTGAGTCTTCCATGATTCTGAGGTGGGGAGGGGCATGCTATGTGTGTGTGTACTGTACTTCCTGCAGCAGCCACAGTCTCCTCTGTGCTGCTGCTAAGTGTAAGAACTGCTGACCTCTGTTTGATGGGACACCCCTCTGCCCCCAGGGGACCAGATTCCAGACAAAGACACATCGGTGACGTCACCCACTGCCTGATTGGCATATGGTTCAGCAATTCTTCCCTGAAAAAGGCAGTACAGCTCTCTTGTTAGCTCCTTAACCTTCACAAGACATCTCATGCCTCAAAACATTTCTATGGTGTGCTAAGTTTCAGGACAGCCAGATATGAAGGAGAAAAACAAGTCTCATTTACCTGATAAGTTTTCTACTATGTCTCAAAGATACTGAATCAGTTCTTTTTTCTAAGTAGTATTTGATTTACACTCAACAGTTTATAAATTAGGGTATGATCTCAGAAATTATATGGTCAATTTTTGTCTCTGATCATCTGTTCAGCACTAAAATACCTTACAATCATGTTGTCAAATAGCGGTGCACCAGGTAAATGAACAAAGTACATTGTCACCGAAACTTATATCAAAATGTTTTTTCCTAATTTGCTGGAATTGGAAGAAGCGGAAGATGGTTACCAAAAAGCAGTCTCAACTGCAAAAATTGTATACCTACAATCTGCTTTTCCTTTAAAAATGGACAAAAGGCATCAATTCCTATGATGGGCTCTGAGATAACCAGGACAGGGTGAAAAAATAGGAAGAGACAATGATGAAATCAAATTCCTTCTTTGTAACCCTTCTTTTTTCTTGTTTTAAAGGAACACTAGCCTTAAAATTGATTATAAAGGAATTTCATACAGGTCCTATATATGCAATTCGAAGAATTTAATTTCAAGACAAATCACTAGAACACAAAGAATAAGAGACCGAAAGAAAACAAGACATTCTTTTCATGGCAGACCTGGCTATATGACTTGTATTATGAACATTCATTGAATTCAATAGTCTGACCATTATTCCACATACTCATACTTCAGTAATCAAGAGCCATAAAGTTTTAGTTTTCCAGCCAGTGTGAATGAATCTTGGAATGAGATGAAATTAACAATTAATTTTAACCATAATTAATTCTAATTAATTAACTTTAATTGATGTTTTAAGTACATAGACACGCTGTAAAAAAAACACATCCCCACCCTCACCATACGTATTTGTGTCCAAACAGTTTTCCTTTAAGAGGCTCTTATTTAAATAATGTAGACTTTGTGTCCAAAAATAGCATCTGGCAGAAGCTGGAGGCAATTTGTTGAGCTATGCACAAAATTGTAACAAGTGTTGACGCTGACAGTTTTATTAGTGCCCTAATGTAACAGTCATTTATGCCTCTTGGCTGACTGCTGTTCCTAATTCTCAAAATATTTTCAATGCATTGTGAACAGATTTGAATGCCTACCTCACTGAACGATCAGCAAGGGCTGTTCTCTAATGACTTACATAGGAATTTATTATCTACATGGAAAGGAACAGAGAAAACCAGTGCTCAACATGAAGCCGTGTTGGCAGCAGTAAAGTCGAACTGATTAACTAGAAGTAAAAAATTCTGTAAATACTCAGAGCAGGGGTGATGGTGTCATGGATAGTGTCACTGAACTAGTAATTCAGAGGCCATGGCTAAGGTCCTGGTGACTGGGGTTTGAATTCTACATGGTAGATGTGAAATTTGAATTCAATCAATAAATCCGGAATTGAACACTAATCTAATGATGACCATGAATCAATTGTTGTAAAAACCAGGAGCAACACCAAGCATATTTAACAATCACGTGTTGCCCTGGTGAAGCTACAAAGCAGGATTACTTGCGTGTTGAGCATATTGGAAAACATGTGATAGAGTTATGTGATACCACAAATAGCAAATCAGATCTAAGCTCTGTAGTTCTTCACCCTCAATGATGGGGGATCGAAGTATGTTGGTGCAAAAGACAAATCTGAAGCATTTGCAAATATCTCTGGCTAGGAATGCCAACTGTTTGATCCATCTCAACCTCCTTGATGTCCCCAGCATCACAGCACAAGCCTTCAACAAATTTGATTCTCTTCCATGACGTCTAGAAATGGCTGCAAACACGATGTTCTGCCAACATTCTAGCAATAGAACAGAACACTGAAGACATTAACTTAAAACCTATTTGCAGACTAACCATAGAATCCCTACAGTGTAGAAGCAGGCCCTTCGGCCCAACAAGTCCACAACGACCCTCAGAGCATCCCACCCAGACCCATTCCCCTATAACCCATCTACCCTGATCACCACAGGCAATTTAGCATGGCCAATCCACCTAGCCTGCACATCTTTGGACTGTGGGAGGAAACCGGAGCACCCGGAGGAAACCCACGCAAACACGGGGAGAACGTGCAAACTCCACACAGACAGTCACCTGAGAGTGGAATCAAACCCCAGTCCCTGGCGCCGCAAGGCAGCAGTGCTAACCACTGAGCCACCGTGCCGTCCTCATGCTTTGGATGGGACCACCCCACTGATATGAAGTGAAGCTGAAATAATTAGTGGTTGGTAATTTTGTAAGCTGGAAACAACCAGTTGACCCCTGAAAGAAATGAACTATCAGGGGTCTTGACTGTTCAAATGATGAGATCTAAGGGTTAATATCTGGTACCCTGATTTATCATTTTATTACCAGGGAATGTGTTCAAGCTTGTCATTGAACATCAGCTCATACATCAGAAATCAGATTGACTAGAAGACCATCCAAAAGCCTACATGAGATAAAATCTTATGTTGTTAAAATCAAAGAAGAAAAACTGTTGGACAAGGAAGATGAAAGGTTTCAGACACAACAGCTGAAAGATTTTACTTAAGTTGATCTTGCTGTGGTGAAATTCTTCAGGTTCATCTCCTGAAAGTTGGGGAACAGATGTACCAAGAAAGATATACTGTCGGACCCGTTTGAGGCCTTGGAACACTGTCTACAATTTAATTACCTGGGAAGTTTAAACTTCAAATGGACAATTATGCTACATCTGGAATCCTCTATAAAAGTCTCCTACTTTTAGTTAGATTAAAACACTTAGGAGTGTTCTTACTCAATTACCTGAAAAGTAAGCTAAGAAAAATTGAGAAGATTAAAACCTGTGCCAACCCGTAGTTAGCTATAAAACTAACCATCCAACACTCAGACTGAACCCCACACCCTGACACCCACTTGACAAATGACAGTCTCCTGTCATCCACTGACTGTATTAGTCTTACCTACCTAAGACCCACCCACCTGTATCCCTACTCGCTCACCCACTTACATTACTTATCTTCTCTCTTTATGTCATCAAAGTACCTTTGGGACCTTTAAACCCCAGGCACAGCATTTACTGCTGTAAAAAGGGTCATGGCTGCGTCTCCAGTGCTGATCCTGTGCTGTGCTGGAAGGCTTCCTGAACAGGTTGCTAAACATTTCCAAAGAGGCCGAAATCAGAATTGTCAGGACAGTAACAAAAAGCTACGGCTTAGGATAAGTGAAAATGAATGGATGTGCAATCTGTATGTGATTGCCATTCCAGGGGAGATTTGGTTCAAAGTTCTGAGAAGGTCACTGGAAAGTAGAAGAAGTTTTGAATTAGAACAATAAGGTGCTGCCTGTTGCATCTTAATTAATATGAAGTTTTGGCCAGAATACCATGATTGCTTGTCTTATGGAAAATACACTTTGTTTTGCACATCTTTTTATGAAATACAATGTTGATTAAGAGATGCTATCTTTGTGACACTCTAATAAGATCACAAAGAGATGATGATCATGGACATTGGCAACACAGATCACAACTTTACCATACACACAAATGTTACTCTTCTGGCATGGCATGTTAGAAAGAAAATCGTCTGTCTACTAACTATTTCTCAGATGTTATTTGGCCATAAAACTCAAAAAAATCACCCCAATTGGGCAAGTGCATAAACAGAAAAAGTATGTAAAGAGGGTGTCCATGATATGAAGCTGATGTCTATGCTACTTAAGTATTACACAAATCACTTTATTGCTAAAGTATAAACACTTCACACTGCCCTCATGTAGAACAATGGGAAGGATCTCCACCACGATATCATGGGTAGTAAATTGGATGTGTTGATTGCCCTCCTTTTCCAGAACATGCCCAATGTTGACTTTCAAATGGAAATTAAAATCAGTGCAGTCACATAATGGGTGGCAGTGAAGGTACAAATGACCTTCATTACCTTAGTAACAAAAATCTCCTTCCAAACTGAAATTCTTGAAATGGTGATTGTTCTTCCTAGAAATAGAAATCCTAATATATTATTCTGGATAACAATGACAGTAATTACATGATCAATCAGCATGTACAGTTATTGTGTTATATCACTATTGATGATATGATGTTATCTTTCTGCTTTAAAGTGTTCACAGTTTATTTGGTGAATATTGTTTTATTATAGGATAATCGCATTTTTAAAACAGACTGTAGGGACCATATTTTCTCTTATATGTAACTGAGGGCCAAACTGGCCTTGAATGGGAGGGCAAAATTGTTATTTGCAAATTGGCCATCCATTTTAGACACCAGCAGTTCTATTTACATGATTATCCATGATTAAATTCATCCACTGGCTTCATATGTCATATTAAGGGGTGGGTATAGGAAGAGGAGGAATGTTTCAGTGATGCAATTCCATTAATTAAAATACCAAGAAGCTAATAAAGTTTATTTAGAAATTGCCAGAGCAGTACAAAATACATATAGTACTATTCTTTGCAGCCAATCAGAAAGTGAATGCAATGCTCAACTTGCCAATTATTTGCAATGATTTTGTCTTTTCAGTTTAAAGTCTGTTTAGTATGTGAGGCTAGTTTTGGAGTCAGTGTGATAATTCGATTGTGTGTACTTAAATGTACTTACATCTAAAAGTTATATTCCATTGATTGTTGTAAGTATCAAACTCCAATGGGCTCAGTCACATGAAAGCATCAGTCCAAAAATACTGTGTCAATGGATTTCTGAATTCTGAGACTTGTTTCCTGTTATGACAGAATTTTCATGTGCGTGTTCTCTTAATACAGACTGTTCAACAAACGCCCAGCCTGACTAGTTTAATCTGTCACTGTCTAGGTATTAGGAAATAAGTTTTCCGTCTGAAATTGTCACTTTAGCTTATTTGAGACTGCAAGATGTTTGGAATGGAATCCCCAGAAGAAAAATGCTCCTAACTCATGAAATATATTTGTCCTATTTCGCATTAGCAGGGGAAGAAAGCAGGAACCCAACAGAGTGAGACCAATATTAATTTTACTTAGAGCAACTTTGCAGTCTCCAACTCTTTGCTAATTAAGGTCCACCATAAAATTAACTTCAAGAGATTCTTTTAGAACAGGTTTTGTTGCCTCTAGCTCAGTTCCTAAACAATCATTATGGAAAGCACCTTTATGTCAAGTTATAATTTACTTTGGTTTCCAGTCTCTGTTTAAGACTATTACCATGATGAATGCAATAAAACCTGCTTCTTGCATTGAGGACTGTTTAAAAAAAATCAATGTATAACACTAGCTATTTCAGCTGATTTATGTTGTTTAAACTGAGATAGAGAAAGAGAATAAAAACATTAACAAATTGTGATAAAATTTACAAAAACATGTTCATCACATCATAAGTAGGTACTTGACAAAATTCCTGTTGGAGATAATAGTAAACAGTACTGTTAGAGTCATGGAGTTCTACAGCACAAAAACAGACCCTTCAGTCCAATTCATCCATGTCGACCAGGCATCCCAATCTGACCTAGTCCCATTTGCCAGCATTTGACTGATGTCTGTCTAAACCCTTCCTGTTCATATACCCATGCAGACACCTTTTAAGTGTTGTGATTGTACTAGCCTCCTCCATTTCCTCTGGTAGCCTGTTCCATACACGCAGCACCCTCTGCGTGAATAATTCATCCCTCAGGTCCTTGTAAAATCTTTCCCCTCTCACCTTTAAATGTATGTCCTCCATTTTTCCTCAAAGCCATAGAATCCCTACAGTGTGGAAACAGACCCTTCAGCCCAACAAGTCCACACTGACCCTCAGAGCATCCCACCCAAACCCTTCCCCCTATAACCCACCTGCTCTACACATCCCTGAACACTGTGGGCAATTTAGCATGGCCAATCCACCTAGGCTGCACATCTTTGGACTCTGGGAGGAACCAGAGCACCAGGAGGAAACCCACACAGACAAAGGGAGAATGTGTAAACTCCACATGGACAGTCACCCGAGGGTGGAATTGAACCCAGGCCCCTGGTGCTGTGAGGTAGTATTGCTAACCACTGAGCCACCGTGCCACCCATAACTCACCTTCCTCTGTCTACTTGTTTTGAACAGCTGTTAACCTACTGAAAGTAAAATAAGTTTCCACTCTAACAAAATAAAAGACAGGTAACAAAAGCAACTTGCATTTATGCATTACTTCTAACTCAGTAAAGACCCAAGATGGTTCACAAGAGTCTAACCAGACAAAATCACAGATATGGTGTCGTATAAGAAGGTATTAGGACAAGTGACCAACAGCTCAAACAGAAAGGTAGGTTTAGAGGAGCATCTTACTGAGGAGAGGTCTGAGAAGTTTAAGGTTAAGTTGTCTGAGGTATATATCAATTCAGAGAGAAAAGGTTCATTTAAAAGCAATCATCACTATTGCTGGGGATCACAAAAATATCTGAGCAAAGTAGTGAGGCCTTATTAGAATATATGTAGCAAAGTATATGATACATTCACTACTAAGCAATCTGTTTTATATGTTTTGTTTAAATAGAGTGTGTTAGTAACAATACTGATGTGAGCCCAATGCGAAATGTACTAATTGTCTTCAGCAAAGATACAAGTTACAGTTATTAGTGGACAATGATGTAAAACAATGATCCAGAGTGTGCAGTCCGAAGTAAAGCAAGGGTGTGCACCACTAACCTCAAAATATCTAGCAAACACTGCGGCAGGCATTTCCCGTTCCTGATGGCAGTTTAAATCTGGTGTTAAGGGGAAGTCTTGGCTTCCGGCTGCAGGGTCTGCAAGCCACGGTCGGTATTCAATCAAATCAAAGTATTTGCACAAGAGAAAGAAAAAACTTCAAAAGTTATTTGTTTTGCTTTAAATTTTCAAACAGTGAAATAAATGAACGACTATCAAACAAAAGGCTTAAGGTGAAGATAAACATACTTATTAAAAAAAAAGAAAAAAATTTTTAAAAGGAATTTTTAAAATAATTATGAAATATTTCGAAATTCCACAATATGTTAGCTTTTCAGAAAGAAAGTAAGATAAGCAAAGACTTGAGTTGATAAAGTGCTTTGCACAATCACCAAACTTGTCTCAGCACTTTCCATCTAATGAATTATTTTTTGTAGATTAATCATTGTAGTAATGGAAATATGGCAGCAATTGGCACTCAACAAGTTGAATTTCACCCCATTTGGCCAAGTGTCGTTATAGGGGAGTTTCATGAAGGGTTTACCTCCATGGGCCATGGCAGTTTTTCTCCTGCAATCTTCCACTGATCATTAAATATTTGCCAGAATCCATGAGAACCTTGGCATTGAATTCTGTCACAGTCACAGAGGTGGAAAGTGTTCACTGTCGCTGGAATCTTCTGCTGTTCACACTGTGGGCACCAGATTAAAACCCAGGTAAACACCGCTTCAAATGCTGCAAACCAGGAACTGCTCTTCAAAGTCTGCTGCTTGACTGATGTTCTACAGGAGATGGCTGCGAAAGGCACGTCGGTATTCCTTTTCACCGACAGGGGACTGGAGTTTCTTGTGGATGAAGTGGGGGAGAGGAGAGCTGTCCAATTTCCTCAGAATTACAAAAGGAAGCCATAGCACAAATGATGCCAGGGTTGAACAGGTTCAATGCAGTGTCAATAGTGAGAGATAGTAAGAACTGCAGATGCTGGAGAATCTGAGATAACAAGGTGTAGAGCTGGATGATCACAGCAGGCCAAGCAGCATCAGAGGAGTGGGAAAGCTGACGTTTCGGGTCTAGACCCTTCTTCAGAAATGGGGGAGGGGAAGGGGATTCTGAAATAAATAGGGAGAGGGGGGAGGTGGATAGAAATGGATAAAGGAGAAGATAGGTGGAGAGGAGACAGACAGGTCAAAGGTGTAGGGTTGGAGCCAGTAAAGGTGAGTGTAGGTGGGGAGTTGGGGGAATAGGCCAGTCCAGGGAGGACGGACAGATCAAGGGGGAGTGATGAGGTTAGTAGGTAGGGGATGGGGGTGGGGCTTGAGGTGGGAGGAGGATTCCCCCTCCCCTGACCACATCCCAAAACCAGCCCAGCTTGTCTCTGCCTCCCTAACCTGTCCTTCCTCTCACCTATCCCTTCCTCCCACCTCAAGCCCCACCCAGATAGAGATAGAACCACACACAGGCTCCCCAAGAAGTCCCCTCTTCGGACACACCAGAGGTGATGGATCCTTTGAGTTCCATAAAACAAAAGCAGAATACTGTACAAGCTGGGAGTCTGAAACAAAAACAGAAAATGCTGGAGAAACTCAGCAGGCCTGACAGCATCTGTGGAGACAGTTAATGTTTTGGTCTGATATGTCTCTGTTCTAAAGAAGAGTTCCCATCCAATCCTTTTATTTGACATCAATATCCCCTATTTCCCCCCTGCCCCACCCCCAACCCTAACCTCCTTGATTTGCCATCTCATTATCACTATCCACTGTCCACCCTTTGAAGTTATGGTCATTTGTGAACGACGCTCCCAAGTAACCTGTGCCCTCCCATGCTATACCAGATCTCATACTTTTATATGGAGTTTCCTCCTTCACTGTCATTATCCCTTCTGCGTCCCAGCATAATGTCTCCATTACCACTCACTTGAGATTCCCATTTTCCCCAAAACAACACGGATCCCCCTTGACAATTAATTAGAAACACCCACAACTACCCACAACCCACCATATTGGACTGACTTGTGAGGACAGCCCTGACTAAGCACAGCCAATCCCCAGACCCTTCTTGAATAATTGTCAGACTCACTTACCTGTACTCCTTGGGCTGGTTGGAATTGAACTGCAGGACTGACCATGGCCCAATTGCTGGACTGGAAAGTCACATACCCTGGACTCTTATTACACAAAGTACCTGACTAACTATGTACAATCCATGGCCTAATATCGGTTCTACTGTGGCCTTATCCCTCACTGACATAGGTCTCCTTCACTTGGCTAAGGACACTCCTCTTAAACCTCCAAGCATTATAAACCATTGAAGCATATGCAGTGTGTTTGTCACAGAAGCTGCTGGCACATTGATGCAACACAGTGCAGCACACCAACATGCCCACTCTCTTGACTGTTCATTGATGACAAAAGTGACAATGTGCCTAGTTTTTAAGCTGCACTGAACAAGGCAAAGCAGAGATGCTGTAAGCATCCAAAAAAAAACACAAGGTCAGTGAGCATTAAGAAAGCTAAGAGCCTGTAGATGCATTTGGTGCAGATGTATGAGACGTGTGTGTTCCTGCATGCTGAGCAACCTGGCAGGAGAATTGCAATGTAAGGTGTTGGTGAAGTGTCTTCTAACCTTGGTCTGAGATTGAGCACAAAGATATAGTGAGACTGGTATTCATGCGGAGTTGCTAGGGAATGAAGGTGAACATGCAGGTCCAAAGAGTCAAGCAGGGAGTTATCATAGAATCCCCACATTGTAGAAACAGGCCCTTTGGCCCAACAAGTCCACACCGACACACATAGCATCCCACCCAGACCTATCCCGCTAATCTACACATCCTCGAACACTACAGGCAATTTAGCATAGCCAATCCACCTCGCCTGCACATCTTTGAATTGTGGGAGAAAACCAGAGCACCCGGAGGAAACTCACACAGACATGGGGAGAGTGTGCAAACTCCATACAGGCAGTTGCCCAAGGGTGGAATTGAACCCTGGGTCCCTGGCACTATGAGGCAGCAGTGCTAACCACTGAACAACCGTGCTGCCCCTTGGTAACCACTCTGCCATTCAAGTCGGGAATTAGTAACATCTATTTTCTCACTAGTGAATGGGAGGATTGTGAATTCCATAGAAACGAGGTGAGATTAGCTAATAATAAGATGGAAATGCAGGGAAATAAAGTCCTTCCCATTTGCAATGAGATTTTTATCTTGCCTTGACATCTTAAGGCAAAAATTTGACTTTTTTTGTCCAGAATTAGCTTTTTTCATTCTCATCACATTCTCCCAAATTTCCCCAAAATTTCACCATTGTCGACACACATCAAGGACTCAGGAAATTCCACCCATCAAAATCCCACAAATAGCAATGTGATTATAATCAGACAATCTGTTCCAGTGATGTTATTTGAGGGATAAATATTTGCTAAGGCATGTGGAGAACTCCCTTGCTTCTTCTTAAATGAAGCCAAGAGATTGTTAGCATTCATCAGACAGCACAGGGTCTTGGTCTATAGTCTCACCTAAAAGATGTCTCCTCAAACAGTGCAACACACACTCAGTGTGGAAGACAGATTTTAAACCAGAACTCTATGATGTAGAGTCAAGTGCGGTGTCATGTGAGACATGGTTGACACAGCAGGTTGTGTGGGAGTGTTTTCCAGTCATTATGAAGTTATTTCACCATTAAAGGCTGAGCCACGCCTCATTCACCAAAAGTTTTTATAATATGACTAACAATGTATTCATATAAGTTTCCACCGAGTTATGATTGCAAGTGAGATAGGCAAGTTGTGGGAATCTTCACAACGCACCCGTTGGAGGAGAGTAGACTCACTACCAGCAGCATCTAGATTTTCACTTTACTTGGCGTAAGGTCTGAAACCCCTAAAGTTGGTATCAGTTTCGGTGAATAAATGTCAACAAACGCTGAGAGTTTTGCCACCATTAGCACGGCAAGGTCCAGTCTATTAAGGCAAATATATTAAGCCTCCCTTGAATTTTATCACAAGCAATGATACACCAACCTACTACACACTTATCAATTAAAATCACCAATTGTAGTTTCTAGGCTGCAATGTTAAACAAGAGACAACTTAATATCGTGGAATATGCCAGATAAATTCCCTAATGTTAGACCCGTTGAAAATAGCATCATTAATTATTTCAGCTGTGCAATCACTTGTAATTTTTGGCAAATTTAGTAATCTTTAGATGTTAATAAATTAGTCAAAGTTCTTATTTCTGTTGACTGTGGTCTGAACCTTACTGCGCATATGTAATCTTTTTGTGGAGGTCAGGATTAAGCCCAATGGTGAAACAGTCCATGTTCAAATAAACTCCTAGTGTTCAATGGCCAATTTCATAAATGATGACCATTTATGAAGTATGATTATCGATACTTCTTAAAAGCTTCCTTTTCACCCAAAGCTTTGCTCACCTGTCCTAATTTGTCATCTAGCGAAGTGACAAGTTAACTTGTTAATGCTCCTGTGTAGCATCTTGGGGTGTTGTAGTATGCTAAAGGAGGCGAATAAATGCAAATTGCTGCTGCTGTCTTTATGCATTGAGCGTCCAAGTCTTGCTTGAATTAAGGCTAATCTGACAATTTTCCTTTATGTTCCATGTTTCTCACTTAACGCTTAACAGGTCTCAATTTTTATTTGTTTTTCCATAAAGCCTTACCAGAGTAAGAACTAACAATTCCTCTAAACAGCAGAATTCACTAGCCTATCTCAGCAATTATGCCTACTGTGTTCAACTGTATAGAGCTGTTGCAGCAGCAATATGAATGTTTACTGGAATGTTAAACTATCTTTCATTGTTACTGGTTCGAAGATTTCACGTGAAAAGTAACACACACCTACCAGCGGTAAGAGATAAAAGGTACTGCAGATGCTGGAGAATCCGAGATAACAAGCATGGGGCTGGATGAACACAGCAGGTCAAGCAGCATCACAGGAGCAGGAAAACTTGACGTTTCGGGCCTAAACCCTTCATCAGAAATGGGGGAGGGGAAGAGGGTTCTGAAATAAATAGGGAGAGAGGGGGAGGCGGATAGAGGATGGATAGAGGTGAGGATAGGTGGAGAGGAGGCAGACAAGTCGAAGAGGCGGGGATGGAACCAG